>NW_011627316.1:386436-446173 GCF_000204515.1 Acromyrmex echinatior | reverse complement strand
ATTCAAAGGGGCGTAAGGGGCCGCTGTCGGGCATCCGTTGGCGCGGGGAAGGAAGGGGGGGTGAGGGAATGGGCGGCAGAGACCTTTCCGGACGGTGAGGGCAGGGCGGCGGGAGGGTAGTAGTACAACGTAGAACGAGGGGCCAAGGGGCGCCAGCGCTCATCGGCCGAAGGGGCTTCCACGGGTGTGTTAGGCTTGTGCTTAGAAGGGTATGTGCTTTGCCCACCGCTTTGCTCCTTCAGCGTGCATGTGCGGCACTGCTACGTGGACGTACAATATCTACAGTCTCTTCCTCTCTCCCTTTCTCTCTCTCTCTCTCTCTCTCTCTCTCTCTCTCTCTCTTTGGTCGGCCTTCGTCTATTTGAGTGTGTTGCTCTATCTGTATCTATACCACTCTCTGTACATCTCTCTTTCTCTCACACACGCACGTTTATACACGCATTTTCTCTCTCTCTCTCTCTCTCTCTCTCCCTGTCTGTCTTTCTGTCGTTTGTCGTCTCCTCCTCATGCTGGACTCCGTTCTTTGCACCACGCTGTCACACCAGTATGCCACTACCGGCGATACGTAACGTTGCCGGCTTTGCCGCGATACCTGAAAGACGTAAGTTACACGGCACTTCTTCGCCGAGAATGGTCCTTTTCGCCTGTCTGCTTGTTTGCCTATCTGCGTACAACTTGGACCCTTATTCTTGAAAAGAAACCTATGCGAAAAACCAGGAAAATCCTATAGTATACGTAACGTATACTGTAATATTTTTTTAGAACTCTATTTTCGTATACATTTCTTTTCAAGAATAGAAGTCCTGATCAAAAGAGCATGCTGGGCGGGTTTGCTTTCTTGATGCGAGTGCATTTTTAAATGCAATTTCTCTCCGTTTAACTTTGCGTATTATTTGCTCATTGTCGCTCACTGTCTTGCTACCTGGGTTAATACCGAGTGTCGATGATCTACATGTAAATAATAACAACCTATTATGTCGAACGTGTATCCCCTTATACGTAATCTGAATAATCTTAAGTAATCAAAATTATCGATTATTTCTTGCTATATAGTTGTAAGCTACAAGAAATTGGTCTGCATTTATTTGTAGATAGATTGTAAATAATCATTAATATTTGATTAATATTTCCACAATCGAAACGGATGTTTAAATAGTGAAATGTCGCACGAGATTGATCTTTAGACATATATTTTTCCTCGCTTTTACTTGTATTTTTATCTCCTCGCTTAAGCCTTCCATGTTATTAACCGATCGTCGCGCTGCCAGCCCGGATTAATACTTTACAGCTGGGTCAAACGCGTCAAGTCCAATAATTATAATATCGAGGCGAACAGCGATTGTCGGACACGCCATCGTCTTTACATAATTGCCGTTTTAAACTGGCGATTTAATCCGATTCACATGATAAACGCATCATTAAAATCTGGTTCACAAAAGTGAACATAAGGGAATATCGGAGGTGCAGTGTTAGATAATAAAGAAGCAATGATAATTCCTTGAATTGAATAATATTTTTAATTTCTACGTATCAAAATGTAAATTAATCCATTTTGGTGGTTAAATTTAATTTCGAGGTAAACAACGTTTCATATTAACGTACGCATTTAGTAAATAAACTAAATTTGAATGAAATTTAATAAATTTCTTGAATGAAATTGTTTAATTCTATTGTTTTAGTTAGTTGAATTAATAAATTATTGAGTACAGGAACGATGGTGACCTATAAAGATGAAAAGAACTCAAATAGAGGCTACAATTTGATGTTATTAATTTAACAGGATAGTTGACTTTCTTGAACATCAAATTATCGTATGTGTTTGGTACGTTTATTCATGAATGAACGGGACGACCTATACCATCCTTACGATGGTACGTGAAAGGTACGTGCAAACTTATACTTTGGTAATTCTCCGACGAGAGATCGCAATTTTCCTTTGCCGTAAATCTGAAAACGACCACAGTCAGCCAATCGTATGCGGTAGTCTCATCGGGTCAAGTACGAGCAAAGATATAGAAAGTCCAGAGAGGCATAAAATCAGTGCTACGTTGGTTAACCTTGATACTCAAAACGATCGGAAATATTTTCTAAAAGTATTGTTTGTTTAAGGTAAAAATATACATTAATTACGTAGTTTACCTTATTAAAACTCGAAGCATAAAGAAATTAAATAAGTTATTCGAACAGGAAAAGAGTCATTTTGTTGATACATCTAAAAATTTTGCTAGATCCTTTTATCAAAATAATTATGTAGATAACACAAGTATAATGAGCAATTATAGAAAAAAGATTTTAACAATCAACTTGAGCATTCTACATAAAATTATTTTGATAGTCTAATAAAATGATTTTCTAACGTATACATCTAGCTAAATCTTCAGATACTTTAGCAAAATCATTTTTCTATTCGTGAAGCACAAATTGTAATAATTACGGAATATTTCGCAAATTTTCAAGATTGGACTGCGCTCTGCACCGTCCGATAGAAGTTATAGTAAGTTAATTATAAAAAAATGCTGCGAAAGCTATCTAAAGCTTTGAAAAGTATGACAATTGCGATCGCCTCATAATTTCAACGAAGCCGCATCGCTGGAATTATCCATGCGGTGGGTGTACGTGGACAAACCGACTAACCGAACGGACTAACAGAGGCTGCGATGTAGAAGTGACCTCGTAAAAGGCTCTGTAGTCTTAGGGGAAGTGGCCAAGTTATCGGGCCAGCGTCGTAAAATACTTTTTCTCTCGACTTTATGACGGTTATACCCCGTGCACAGACGTCCTCGGGGCTCCACCTGTCCGCTCAACTTCCTTCAAAAAGGCAATCTTTTTATTGGCCGGTCCGTACTTTATTTACGACGTCTTCTGCACGAACCGTTTTTTTTTCTCTTTTCGCTGGAAAGCGAAGAAAACTCGAGTCGCGATAAAGCGCGAACTCGTTGGGATTAATAACGTTTTCAACAATGCCGTATGGAATGCGCACGGTAAATAAATGAATGGATGAATATATGAATGCATGCGCAGACACGCCCACACTCTCGCTCTGTGTAGCCGACAAAGGAAGTCACTGGCATGTCAATTGAAAAGTCGAAAGCGTAGGAAGAAAAAGCATGAGCTCTTCCCTTCTCAGAATAGACCCTAAAGGGATTATTTCTAATTCCTTCACGTCAATGGGAACGTTTGTCTCTTCTTCCCACCCCCCTATCTCATGGTAGTACGCGATAACGATCTAAGCAACAGTTTGCTTCGACGGGGGTAGGAAACTTCGGGACACAAGGAGCGTAAAAAAGCTTAAAAACTTTCTCGCGAAAGTTCGATCTTTCCGATTCAATCTGACGCGAGATGATCCGTATCCTACTTGCGAGAGATATTTGTAATTGCCTCGTTATCATCCTCATTATCGTTCTTGTAAACGTATTTGTCGTCAATATCGTTAGTCTTCTATAGGATATCGTTTCTGCGTGAGCCGAGAGAAGTGTCTACTAACTTAATTCATTACGGAAACTTTTCGCAACGCAATAAGTTAGATCTGTCTTCTTCTCTTGTAGGAGTCACGGTAACGTACTATCGGTTTGATTAGCAGCTTTAACATTAGCGATGCTAATGTTTCTTTTTGTTATTATCTTTAATTTTGTAATTTTGTAAATGAAAAATTTGTTTAAGATCATTGCGATCGCAATGAATTGAGAATGTATGGCGTGGCTATTAGTCGAGTCGAACGAAGGAGAAAAATGTATTTCTTTGCGCACCTGCGTGCACGCATAAACGTGCACACAGACACACACACATACACAGAGAGAGAGAGAGAGAGAGAGAGAGAGAGAGAGAGAGAGAACATCATCTCAGCGAGTGAACAAAGTCCACTTTGGCATTAGACACCCTTGGTTTCTGAAGCCTCAGGCAGTAATCCCCCTACCCTTTGCCTCGTGGCACCCCTATAGATCTCTCTAGCCGAGCCACCCTCTCACTCCCTCGTGGCAAGACCCTTTCTACCTCTCCCCCCGACTACCCCCTCGCCCGTACCTCGGCCTCCCGCATCGCCTTCGCTACCTTCACCCTAACCCTCCGTCTCTCTTTCTCTCTCTGTCTCTCTTACTGTTACAGTCCGTTCCCTCCTTCGTCTGTTTCTCGTTCCCTAGAGCAGCCCCTGCTTGCCTGCCGGTTTTTCTCTTCTCCCCGATCCTCGTTCCTTACCGTCGGCAGTCGCCCTCGCCCGTGGTACTCTACCGACCCGGCCGCTTCGTTCCCCCTATCTTCCCCCACATCCGTCCCGCGCGTACCCGCACACCCTAACAAAAAACCCAAGTCCAGTGTGGGCGCAACGGGGGGTTTCTCCCTTCGTTTCCTTTTACCCTCTTCCCATCATTCCTCCTTTACCTCTCTCTTAACCTTTTCCCGACCCTCCCCCCCCTCCCCTATGTGCCGATTTCCTTCTTTCGTCCGTGCCCGTTCTCTTCTGTCTCTCTTGGGCTGTGCTATACCTTCGTTTCATTCGTCTCGAGTCTGTCACCTTGTCTCACTTTATCGTGTACCTGAAAATCGCCTCTCTCTTTCACTCGTACTCTAGTGATTCTCAACCGTCGCTCGAACACAAATGACTCCGTGACTATGCGTTTTTCATAGAACTGGAAAAATCATCCTTTGTGTTATCGAAACAAATTCTCATAAATTTTCTTCCGCTTCTTTTCGCATGAATCACCAGCAATAACGAATTTGAAATGTTAAATGTTACCTGGCATATATTGGTAACTTTGTTATGCGATAACAAACGATTTATTAGGATCGTACAATGTAAAATACACAATAAGTGAAAAAAAATGTCTATACCGGTCGAATTTTAAGTGTTTAAAATAATTTCATATGAATTTATATACGACGTTTGTAGTCTCTCGAATTGCGTATCGAATTGATTTTTCAGACCTAGAAACGCAATTGAACTACTACAACATAAATGTATATATTACAAATTAAATCGATTATAGCAATGTAATAATTTGATGCTCAATTGGCATCATTTTAAATAAATAAATTTATTGCAAGAATCTACAAATCAATTTATTATGAAAAATATACTAATTAACTTTGTTATATATTATTTCATACTTTATCTCTTGTTTCAGACTCATATATTTATTATTTGAACATTATACAGTAATAATTTAAACACATTTCAGTTTGAACATTGTACAATAATAAATTTGTACAATAGTAAATTTGCCTGAACGCACTTGCTATTAAAAAAAAATAATGAAATCGGTATAATAATCTATTTACATACTCATCGATATTAAAAATTTCACGCGGACTATTCGCGATTCTCGTGCCGCGCATTGCTCGGAATAATTCGAAAATAATTCGTCATCTCCTGGTCCAAGATGCAGTACCACGATAAACGACGACGTACAATGCGTAATGCCGACACTGTGAATCCGAAACTACATCGCGTAGTCCGGTAGTCCCGCTGCCCCTCACTTTGCATCGATCCCTCTGTATAGTCCGCGCTCGTAGCTTGTCGATAATATTCGTAACGGGATATACCGGTACGTATAACGCCGACTAAACATATTACGCGCTGAGGTGTACCGTTAAGACGCGCGCAGGATATAATCAGATAATCCCATTACGGTCGCCACAGCCTGAAAAGTGAGCGCGCGAAAGGTACTGATTTTACAGCAACGAAGGGGAAAAAAAATGTTAAAACTATCGCGAAACGTACGTCGATCGTTTTCAAGTTCGGTGGATTTAGCTCACGCGCGATTTAACTATTCATTACTTTCTTATCGAACAATGTCGCTTTGCGAAACTATAGGATCCAAATTGCTTAATACGTTCCGTCACTGGTGACTAGGGATGACTCACGCTGAACTTTCCATTCAGGCTATTTGATATCTTAGTTATAAAAAGAAACGTGATTATAAAATAATCTTTTATATCATTTGTAGACACGTAATTATAAATTATTTAATATATGATACAGTATCGATACATTAGGCTTTTCTTCTTTATAATAATGATTGTTCAACCATCGTAAAGTACATATTATTTAACAAGTATAACAAACGTCAACAAAAATATCATGGATCAAGTCACTTAAAACTGCACAGAACGAAACGCGTTAATTACAATTAGCCTCATTTTCGGATGATACGGATGATACTTCTTTCGACTTAAAAAAAAAAAAACAGATGTTTCAATGTTAGTTTAGCGTAGAAAAATTCACCACGTATTTCCACGCGTTTCATAAACACGTGAAAATAAAGTGTGAGATTTCCTTCTGATTGATCGGTATATAACGTGGATTTATTCGTAACGTCAGAAATTGAATTAAGCGAACGACCAGTTCGAACTCCCCTATCCAGAAGAGGATGCGTAGCCTGTAGATCGCGCACGGCGGAGATCAAGCTGCTCGAATTACGCGGGAGGAAAAATATCGGCAACAAGATATTCCTCTTGCCCGGTCAGCGCGCATGATAGGGGAGAATGAAGAATCGCTGTTCCGGCGTTATCAAGTATTTTCGCAGGCGCGCGCGTTCATATTTCGTCTTACGCACGCCCGATCGCTTAATGGTGTTCCTCCGTAGAAACACTTTTTCGATCACGTTCCTACACGCAGCGCTACATCCACGCGACCGGTCACCGGACAATCGCACGGCGATTAATCGATAATATCACACATCAAGTCCTCCGATGTAACATTTGTGAAGTATCCTATCCAGAACCGCACGGGACTGTCGTCGAACTTTCGTAAGCCAGTCGCTATTCACTGCCCAGCTACGACACAGAATATCCATAACCGAAGTTTCTAGAGCGTTGATTCGAGAAACAAACTATCAGGCTTTAAGAAAATACTGTTTCACTTCGATGTGTTTCGTCTTCGATCGTGTACTTTAGCCTCGAGTTCGAACTAGGTGCAAATTAGGTGGCATCTTTTTCCTCTATAGTTATCAAATGGTGATTACTAAAATTTGTTTCGTTTCATTTATTATTTAACTAAGATTTTATATATATATATACACACGCTATAAATCTTTAATAAACATTAATAAACATTAAATTTTTTATTTACACCACAAGTATTATATTAAAAATTATTCTATATACAATCGAAACATTATCCAGCTACAAAAAGTATTTAATAATGAACTGAGAGATGTGTAACTCAAGTATTTAAATTCTAGAATTGCGTTGCAAACATTTAAATGAGTTGAATTTATGTAAAATAGGAAGAAAAAGAGGAAGCGAGATGTACATACGTGCTACATAATCACGATTTACATCAAGTAGTTCGATCGAAGTTGCAAATACACAGAGTGCCTTTTGTTCTTCGCTGGAGTTAATTTTTTCATTCTCTCATTACTTTCGGCTCGCTGCAAGCTACGGAATAAATGCACCTCTTCTTTCATCCCTCTAACATTTTGCCGACACGAGAATGCAGAATTTTGCCGCGCTGTGCGTGACCATGTACAGCGGTTCGGATGGGGAGAACCATCATCGTGGCGAAGCTTTCCAGGTGCAAAATTTCCAAGAGAAGAGAAGACGTCGGTTACCTCGCATTCCCCGGGCCCTTACGTATCATGTATGTGTGTACATCGACCGTGGGCGCGGTAGCACGGAGAGGGAGAGGGAGAGGGGGAGGGGGAGGGGGGAAAGTGGGTGCACGGACGTGTGTACCATACCGGCGTGGTGCGGCGCGGTGCGGCGAAAGAGAGCCGAGAGAAAGAAACTTTAGCTCTTTCTCCTCCGGCATCACACATGGTGGCCACGTTGCCGCCTCTCCTCTCCTCGAGTCCTCCTCGGCGCGCCTGTATGTGCACGAGACGCGAGAGACCCTCGCCTCCTCCTCCTCCACCTCCTCCTCCTCCTCCTCCTCCTCTTCTTCTTCTCCACCACTAATGCATTCCCCGGCGTTAATACGGTGAAGAGGGCTCGTACCGTGGCCACTCTCCGCAGCGTGTGTAAAGACGTAACTCAGGACCCGTACTTTGCCGCTTTCTTCCTCGTTGCCGTCGTCTTCATGGTCATACCCCACTGCGGCCGCAAACTCCCTTTTAATATTACCAGTGAAGAACCAGTGAAGTCGCGACGCATTCTCGAGATGTGATCTTCATGTGATATTATTCGTTGGTGATATTATTTCGAAGTTGCATTTCTCAATTAGCGGTTGTCGTACAATTAAAAAAAAAAAAAAAAGTTTCTTTATACAATATATTAACTAAAGAATGGTGGAACACACAACCGAGGAGATACACTGGTACATGAGAGTATAATATATGGCGGCGTTATTTTAGGAAGGGAGAAAATTCAATATTTTTGAAATTTTAAAAGACATGACTGTGCATTTCTACTTTTTTCGATTTAAACTTTATGAATTCGGACGAACGGTATATGCGAATGCATTCGATAAAACCCCTTTTTGACTGTACTGAAATATACATAGGTATAGGTAGCGCAAGGAGGAACGCGGGAGGAAAGGAAGGATGATTTTCAAAACACCGTTCACATACATACACGTATACATAGCGAAACGTATTCACGCAACGATCGTTGCACCGCGCATTAATATGCGAAAGCGTGCACGGCGCAAAATGACGGCTAATAATGCATGGCACGGTTATGCGAGAGTTAATTAATGACTGGCAAATACAAAAGATTTGCAAATACAAAGGATAAATACCGTATTTTCCCTTGCGATCGCGACTTAATTCTCTCCATTTTTTTCCAGACTTCGTATATACCAATGTTTAAAGTAAATGTTTACAAAAGTTGCATATAAACGTCACTACGAATTACGCATTATAGATGCTTTCACAAACCCCCGTGTCTCTCCTATCCAGATATTACGGGGGATTAATTTGCGTTAGGTTACAATCGCGTACACGAAACGGTATTCGAAAACGATATTTAGCTCTGCGATATTCGACTCTGCTTTTTATCAAAAGATTTTCTAAAAATCGCGCGTCGCGATCTTAGAAGGGTCTAGAAACGGATCGAGAACCCCGCGTGGCTCTCGTCTAATTAATATCCGGCGTAGGATTGGCCGAGATGGATAGTTAACGAGCGGATGAGATGCGCATGTCACAAAGTCATCAGGCAAACGGCGAAACTCATCGTGAAAGCATCCCCGAGGAGGTGCGAACTTTCGTCGCAGTTCGCGAGCGAGTACTCGATCTAACGGGGGATTTGACGTAAGGAGCAATTTGATGCATCGTCGGATTCATTACTCGTTTGGAGAGGAAACGCAGTTTTGTCGCGTCCGTCCGATGTATCGCGCGACCATCTTGTCGTTTCTCCACTTATGAGGAACGTGTCTTACGTGTCTTGAAAATTTAGGATTGCTGTGTAAGATACGGTAAAAGCGCTGATATCACACGTGTACAAAGAAGAACTGCGAATTCAGGAGAGCTGTCGCAAAGTATGGGCGTATCCCCTATATAAGATAGGGAGAAGATTGAAAGTTTATCTCCACTTGAAACTTTTCATTCATTTCTCTCGTTTATCATTATAAATAAAAATTAAGTAAATATCCCAATAACTGGACATCCCTATGTCCGGACATTTACACCAAATTTTATTTGTTTATATTATTATTAATTTCGAAGGCTTTTTTTAATGATCTTTAAATACAATTAAATTATAATATTGGAACAGAAAAAATATTTGAGATTAATAATATAATAAATCTTGTGTGTGTAAGTCTTTGGACATATCTGGTTACTACAACGTTTACTTTATAACTTTGATTCTATGAGTAAATTTTTTGATGCATAAAATATTTTTTTCTCCCCGTTACGATCGTGTCAATAATTTCCAAAACTTCCGTTAGTTGGAACAGAGAACTTCGACAGAGTAATCAATATATGAGGAAGATTTTCATTTTTGACTTAAAAACGCTAAAATATTAAGTATTCCAATTTAACCAAATGAAGGCGATATCCTCAGCTAAAACATGAGACATCCTAAGAGCCAAAATATCCAAAAAAGTAATTTATTAATATAAAACATTATGTAATAAAAGAATTAATAAATGAAAAAAATTCTAGATACTTCCATCAAGGAATTTCACTTGAGAAATGAGACAGATAACAATTTAATTTAACCGTTTAACACTAAGACTGTTGTTTCAAAGTTGACTGTCAGTACTGAAACATCTATAATGCACGTAACGTTAACTGTAGCTTTTCAGCGCTGGCAGTAAATTTAGAACAGCCTAAATCATCGACACTTGGACACGTCATAATTATGAAATAATTATAAACAGTAATCTTATCAAACAGTTACAAAAGATTTGAAAGGATAAAAAAATGTAACTCGATTTTTCGTCGACCATTTTCAGAATTGTGATTAAAAATCCGGTTTATTATGAAGGCTTGAGGAGGGGGGGAGAGAAAGTCGGAAAAACAGAAAGCTTCTCTTTCTCACGAATTTCGAAGGAGCACGTCCATATACTCCGGTTTCGTGCACCGACGACGCCGCGTACAAATAACAGCACGCTCGTTGTTCCCGTTGTTCCCAATTAGGCGGCGGGCGAATCAGCTATTCATGAGAGCCGGATAAATCTGGATCCGGCGATTCCACAGGCTAGGCGCTCTGCGATCATCGCGACGCCTGTTTGTGTTACGCGGCGTGGCCGATGATAGGGATACGGCGCGGCGGAGGAGGAGGGTACGGGTGATCGGTTTCACGTTCGGTTCGATCGCGCCGACATGAATTATTTACGTGGTTTTGCGATATCGCGCTCGCTCCCGCGCTGCGTGACGCCGGCGTTGTCCGTCGCGTTAGCTCTATAATTAATATCTCGTAATTTGGATAGTCAAAGCACGACGGCAGAATGTGTTACATGAGTATCGTGCGCTCTGGGTATATCGCTAAAAGCGCGATCGCACCGGCTCGTTAATGCTTAATATGTACGAACGCAATATTATATGGTTTCGTTTTTTATTTTTCATTTTTTTAAATATATCGTACATTAGAAATATGCTTCACTCTAATCTTTTATATCTTATCTTAATATCTTGATATTAAGTGTATTTTTTTAAATTAGAACTAGCTGAATTTAAAAAAAATACGTGAAAATTAATGCTACGGTTTTAATATTAAAAAAAAAAAAGGTAATTTAACTATTTATGCATTAAAATATTTATTACTTTCAATTTTTAGGAGATCTACTTGAATGTTATATGAAAATAAAAAATGATATCGCAAATGAAAATATAATTACCATCCATATTCTACACCGTTAAGTGGAAGTTTCGTAACAATTCGCATTTCTGTTACTTTGTACCTTTGTTGTGAATTTTCTAGGACAATTATATTTTAAGGATCATTTAAAGTCCGTTTACTTTTTACACGGGGAGCTGGTCGATACTCGTGAGCCAATACTCGCCAACGTAATACGTTGGTTCATTAGCCGACGCCCTGAAACTCCGCGCTCAAAATGGTGACGGCTGTTTCCACAAATAATTAAGGATTTCTTCTAAAAGCATGTAAGATAGTAACTGAAATTATCCCTCACTTTTCCGTGAGCTCTTAACCTGCGGTAATATCGAAATAGCCGAGCACTTCGAGCCAGTCGCGCGAATAGATCGACCCTTTTCGCAAACGGACCAACCCAGGACATCGAACTTACGTCACTCGACCGTTCCCTAGAAAATCTATAGGAACCTTCTATAATTCACGTCGCTGCGGTGCTCCGATGGAAATGTTCTGCCGACGAGGAAACACTAATGTCATTTCAAAATCACAGGCAAATAATTTCGGAATCGGTGAATTACCGCGAAATGTAGATTAAGTTATGAAAAATGGTATTTAAAAAGCCTTGAATTCGTTTAATGCAAAAAAAAAAAATAATGAAAAATATGGAAGAGAATTATATCTTTCGAAGTTGTAAAAATCCTGAATGCGCTCATGATACAGAATTTTTTTTCAGAAGGAAGAATTATTTTGTTAAACATAATAAACAGTAATTTTTGCGTCAATAAATTACTTTTTTTTTTAAATATTCTAAAGCTTAGAATATCTCTCTCTCTCTCTCTCTCCACAATGTTTAAAATCTTGGCCGAGGATATAGCTTTTCTTTTGATCGAATGAATTATACAGTAATATTTCAGCGCATGTTTTTCGGCTAAAAAACCTTGCAAAAATTTTCCTTATACAGATGTGTGTGTGTGTGTGTGTGTGTGTGTGTGTGTATCAAACACTCTGTCAAAGCTTTGACTAACGAAAGTTCCAGAAATTACTTACATGGACACAACGAGAAGAAAAAAATATTTTATGTGACAACAAAAAATGTACTTATACGGATATTATTAAAAATATACTTAAAAAATATACTTACGCGGACACCACTAAAAATAAAAGTACATCTTTCATTAATAAAAATTAAAAGATGAATAAAAATTTTGTAGATATATTTAAATTCTTAACTCTTTCACTTCCTTTAGATTCGCCCATTTTATATAATGTCTCATTTCGCTATTTTATAACGAATGCTTTTATAATCTACAAAGGGCAAAAACATTAACATAATTTACGTATGCCCAGTTAGTCATTTTTATTACAGTTGCATTTATTGAACGTATTACATTCTACAGGCTTTTATGATTTATTAATAAACCTGCGATATTATCATATATTCTATTCTGAATTCCAGAAAATGCCGATTAAGGAGTGTTTTCATTTTCTCCCAGGACACCATATATAATTACGGATGCGTGCATATCGCACGCACACGAGTTCACCTCGCTATCATCGCACCGGTGCGGTGAGGTGGGTGCCACCCACTTCAGGATCTACCTACTTGGTCGAGGCTCGGTCGCCCTTTGTGTTAAAGGGGGGAACTGAGTGCACCGGCCGCACGATCACGTGCATTCACGTATGATCCCTATATACGTGCGCGCATGTACACGTATGCTGGCTTGGGTATGATCCCGTACATGGAGCTCGTATACGCGCAGCGTGGTGCATCCCGGGTTACTAGGAATGCACTCCCCGGATACATCGTAAACGCACGTATACAGGGTGTTTCGGTGCGAACGCTCGCAAAGTCTCTTTAGTGTTCCGGCCATTCCGACCATTAATCCTTCGAGGATACGACATCCGTGGTGGTTCGGTCGGCCTTCGATTAAGGACATGAGGCGAACATACTTATTTACTCTCTGGATCGCTTAACTCTAATCGATATTCGCTAGTGTAGGCTGGAAATTGAATTTTATTGAATTTTAGTGAAAAGTTGTTTATAACAAATGTTTCCAACAACATTATATTTTATGTTATGTAATCTTATTTCTTGGATTTTGATCTTTAAAATAAAAAAAGTCGTTCGATTACCGTTAAGTAAAGATAATTGAACGATTTTTATATTATTTTAATGAAATTCTGAAGCAAATATCATTTAGGGTTAATTCAAATATATTAAATTTCATGAAAAAAAACTTTTAAATCCTTCCCCAAAGAATCAAAAATAATTGAATACTTTGATCTTCAAATTAAATGTTAATAAGCGTGTCAACATATTCTTGTTAAGATTTATTCCTGTAGAAATCTATTAAAAGACGCAAATTTTTCCGGCTGCAAAGATTAATTTATTTCACACAACACAACACATGTCCTCGTTGACTAAAGATGTATCTAGAATTTTTAACATCTGTAGGATATACCGAGACTTTCTAAAACAAACAGTTGAAGGGTTTCAGCAATCATCTATCTAACCCATTTCAAGAATGAATCTTTATGTTTTAGAGAATTAAAATTTACCATATATTAACTTGAAAATACCAATTTTCCCAGATATTTTAAAGTAAATTAGATTATTACAACATTAAATCTTTTATCTCCTCTCAAATCAATCTAATTCTTATGCATATAAGTTACACTCTCCGCGAGAATCCCATCGACATCTCGCCAGAGGGAGGGGATGAATACGTTCCAATTTCGTTGTAGGGTTTGGGAGGATAGCCTGTCGGCTAATATCTGTTGGCAAATTCGTATGCACATTCACGCGTGCAGTCAGATGTCGAGGAAAAAGAGAGAGAAGAAGAGGCGAAGGGAAGGAGGAGGAGGAGGAGGAGGAGGAAGGTCGCGTGTACAGGAGCTGAGCTCGCGTACCGTTGGCAACGCGATAAAACCAATCACCGAAATAACCGCAGACCACCTCAGCCGGCTTCCCGTCACGGACACGTGGCCTCGCAAGCGCGCATACATATCCATACATATATGAACGACATCACGACTCGTGCCGACTACAGAGAGGCTTGATACCTATATTCATCTATCTCGATCCCCTCTTGTTTCGTTCCTCTCGATTATCGATTACAGATCCACAAAAGCTGTACCGTATTCATGCATTTAAAATCAAGACGATGTGTGTGTGTGTGTGTGTGTTTGTTGCGTAAAAAAGAAGTCTTAATATGAAATTATATAATATGTAAAAAAAAAAGAATAAGACTGCCAAGAAATAAATCATTTTATTCAATAAAGACATTTCTGCTGGTTTTATTACAAAAACGAAATAGTTTCTTTGTTAACTGTTTAATATTATATTGAAAAGAATCCAAAGCAAAAATTGGAATATTTAAATTGTACCTTTATTTTATTAATACATTTTTACACACCACGGCCATTTAGTGTCGGCTCGCATGGATTTGTCTTTTAATTTATGATTTTAAATTACGTATAAAACGCTACGAATTAATTCCAACACCTAATATATTATTCTAAATATATCAATTATATTTATATATTAATAAAGAATTAAAAACGAGTTTTAAAAATAAATATTTTTTTATCTTAAAATATGGAAAATCTTTGTTTAACTTTTAAGTAGATAGGTGAAAAGCACCCAATCTCTCTCTCTCTCTCTCTCTCTCTCTCATAAGAATATAAGTAATATAAATTTAACTCTATATATATCACTAAAAAATATAACTATAATGATAAAATTTGTTTGGGATGTTCTAAACATACTTACTTGTACATAAAGATTAAAATATAAAATTCCAATAAATATCTAAAATAAAAAATGAAATAATGTGACAAATGTCAAATTTTAGGAGGGAAATATTTTTTCGAATATTTATATGCGTGATCAAACAATACAAGTGCAATGAGATAAATAGTATCGATTAAAATGTTTTCTAGGATTATTAATGAATATAGTGACCCTTTATCTCTCTTCAACATCCCTCGTAGCCTGGATATCCGTTGGTCCCCTCCGATTCCTTCTCTCCCCCGTACATACCGTGTACACGCATATATCTATGTATGGAAGCTGGAGGCGTGCGTACCTTCGAGTGCTGCGGCTGGCCGACGGTACCGCTAAAGGTTTAATTAGCGAATCGGTTAATCGGATACGTGACTATTAGCGTGAAATCCATGGCGCGAGGACGACCACGAAAAAAGCCCTCTACTCTTGCGTATAGATACGTGACTGGTTCGTTCTAAGCGTGAGAAAAGTCTTCGATGACTACAGAATTATCGATGTATTGCCCGAATGTTATTCGGCGATGTACGTTGCTATATAACATTACAATGATTGCAATAGAATGCCGTCTAGAATTATTGGTAATTATAATTATAATTATGATAAATTATAAAGTATATTGCTTTGGAGGGGCGCGATTATGAGCTGTTAATCTTTTATTACCAAGGTAACGATGGGATTATGTATACGCGCTATTAATACCTAGAAGTAGTCAATACTCGATAATAATAGAATCATACAAATTCTCTCTCCACAATATCACAATATTGCAGCGGAATCACATCGACGTGCCTGCAATGTTTTTTCATCAAAATGCGCACGGCCGGTACTGGACTTTTATTTTCCGATCACAGATAGGACTACAATACCGTTGAACTCATTGACCGATATTTATCTCGTGTATCCGTTGGTAAACCGGTGTTTAAGAGAGCGTTGGGCGCGCGTAACAGCGACAATTTATGCGCCCGCTCCGGTTTATATGTATGCAGTGGACGGGGGCGGCTGCGGAATGAAATAAAAAGAGTTAACAAGAAAAAAAACGAGAGAGGAACGAGAATAAAGGGGATGACCGTTGGACGCGTTTCGCGGCGTTCGCCTCTAACTGCCGCGTAAACTCGCCCCGAAATCTTAAAATAGCCGCAACAATTTATGCGTCCGGCCGTTGCACCCTTTTACGCTACGGCTTTATCATCTCCCTTCGTCCTCCTAATTAAAGAAATGCTCGAGATTACCTTCGCTGATGCGATTTTAAGTTTGATGTTCGTATTCTTGAATATTAGATATTCAATTTAGTAGAAATAAACTTTTTTTTTAAATTAATTTTTAAATTCATTTATTTAATATAATTTCCATAGGAAATCCATACACTGAGAAAAAATTGTTTATTTGAATAAATTAATTTAATTATCTTTTTTTTTTTAATATAGAATATAGAATACATTTAAATCAAATATAATGTTTATTTTTAGACTCTTATTTTATGTTTAATGATTGCATATATCAATAGAAATTTGGTATACTTTATCCCCGATAGTTGCCGATTTAGTTACGCAAGATTTAAAAAGGATGGTGTTAAAGACCTTTGATTGAAAGATTCCGTTTTTCTGTAGATATATTAACGATATAGTCGAACTGTACCGTTAAAGATGGCTTATTTTATATTAGAGTTTAATTTCTTTTGTTTTTGGCAGTGTCATCACTTTAATTATTCGATAATAATTTGGACGTTACGCATTATATTTGACTTAGTATATGGATTTTATTATGGAACTTCACTTTTTAGAACGATGAAATAGTTATTATTTACCATCGACTAAGAATTAATAAATTAGAGCTAGAGAAAATAGAGCTGAATTAATTCATTTTATCCAATGCTTCAGTTTACATTGAAAATAGGCAACAATAAAATCAAATTTTCTTGACATCACCATTATCGCTTTTAATAATAAAATAATATTTGACTGGTACCAAAAGTCTACTTTCTCTGGTAGATTGAGATACCGAAGTAGCATACAACGTAGTCTACAAAATATCAAGAAAGCGCAAAAAAGTTTATATGACTCCAATACTAGAAACTAATCTAGGCTATATCTAGGGGCAATAAGTTTACGAGGAAGGAGGGGGTCGTTTTTAAAAAAAAATTCTAAAAAAATAACTATTTTTTGCCACGCAAATGATTGAGAAAATTTTTCATCAGTCACTAGAGATTTATTCGCGTTGCATGTTTCAATATGCTCCTATTATAACTCTTACTCACTCCAACAAGTGCATTGAATAAAAAAACGTATATACGAAATGAGCACAGAATGTTAATAGTATCTTGTTGGTGATGCAACACTTACACCAGCGCCAGCACATTAAAACTAATGTGGTGCGTAGTAGTTGCTAGTTACTGAAGATGCTAGTTACTGAAGATGAAAAAATCTTTTAGTTTACTATTCCACACATTAAAGTTGTTTCTGACAAAATTTAGAAGTATTAGAAAAGGTTTAAACTTTAAGCTTTCTTTCTATAGTGTTAACAAGCTTCATGGGATCATTATGTACATAAAAATTCTCTCTCAAATTCTCTCTCAATCGAAAAAGAATATAGTATATAGGATTTCATATAATGATTATAATGCAATTTATGTGAAATAGACAGAATTTCAGAGATAAAAATCATATTTGTAGAAACACATTCATTCAGTAATAACAAACTATAAGTTGCATTACATTTTAATAATTTAACAAGTTAAGTTTAGTAACATTTCAATGACATTTTAACGAAAAATCTGGAACGTTCAAATTTGAAATCTGATATAACAAAGCTTATTTATGTGGCACGTTAATAATTTTTTTTTAACTTAGTTTATTTGTAACAATTGTGCAGATATCTGTTTTTACTTATAATACTGTTTTTTATAATACTTTATTTTACTTTTTGACTTATATATTTTATTGTATCAATATTATTTGTAATTTGGTCAAAACATTGCCTTGTGAGTTTAATTATTGATTGTTTTCTACTGAGGAGAGTTGATTTTGGCTTCGATGACAATTGTTCGATTAATTTAAGATTCAAGTCGATATTTATGTAATTATTTCAAAGATTTCTCAGTCATTCAGTACCATTTAACCATTCAAGTGATGTGTTCTTTACTTTAATGGACGAATGGTTGACTATCTCATAAGCAGGAAATGGAAGTATAATAATACCGTTACTTTTTATATAATATATAATAACGATTTTTTTATAATATATAATAACGATTTAAATAATGACGTTGTAATTTTTTTATGACTGATAACTAACTGGCGCTAAGATTGGGGAAATAACTTTGAAAAATAACTTGTTATTATTACTGTTATTTACTGAAAAAAGTAATTTGTTGTAACGTATCAACGTTACTTTATTTGTTACATAATACGTAAAATTAACAATAACGAATTATTTTTTTCTAATAAGTGACTGTTCCGTTACAAGTAACGATTGTTTTGTCCAACTCTGATTTCGTTATCGTTACCACCATAAAAAATTTGTAGTTATTATCAAATCGTATTGTAACAAAATAACGGTAATAAAAGTAACGACGTTACAAATAACGTGTACTTTCATTTCCTATTCATTAAGGAGCGTGACCGAAAACATCCTATGATCTTAAGCGTTTTAAGTATATTAACGTTTCGCTGATGATAGCTAAAAAGTTAGATGAAATATGTACATATTTAATATAAACGTGTAAGTACTCTAAAGTTTGTTACAAATAATTGCGCATAATCTACAGCGCTAATTCTTAATTGTTCTTTTCATTTCGTGATATAAATAATAATTTGACTTAAATACATTCTTCAATGAAAAACGACCTAAATTATTTTAGTCAAATGATAATTTTTTCCTCAGTGTATTAGACTTTGTCTAATACAGGTAAAAAACGATTTTTCCAAAATATATAAAAATTTAGTTAAGATACGAATCTGAAAATTATTTTGATTTATCAAAATAATTATATAAGGCGTTCAAAGGCAATACGTGCCGCCCCTCCTTCGGGAGGAGAGGGGGTGGCACTGCCTTAAAAAAATATAACCCTAATCCAATCCATATTTTAGTATTGGGTAGCTCTCCCTTTGCATACACTTTACAACGCAAAATGAAAGCCCAATACTAAAATACGGGTATTTTACCCTTTATTTCGATGGAAGAACAAAGTCCACGTTAATCTCCCCTATCAAGGAGCGCATGATTTTTTACGCGAAGCGAAGTCCATCCTACCTTCCCTTTCTGCCTACGACTTGCTGTAATATACTTTTTATACCAACGTCGTCTCCTACATATTATGGACCTTTAATTTATTATATCTTCTAAATCAATGTCGTCTCCATTTAATTCTTGTAGGAAATCACTCAGAACACTGTCCCAACATATCTAAAGGACATTCAAATTGATGAGGTAAAACTTAAAATACACATTTATCAAAATTATTTTTAGATATTTTATAAATAGACTTTTAGATATTCAAAAATATTAATTTAAATATACTACAGTTAATTTTTCAAATACTTCAGCTAAATTTTTAGATAATTTAGTAAAATCGTTTTTTCTTTAAGCACTATATTCGATGTATTTGAAACGATTATAACGATCGCTGAATGTTTCATTGGCACATACTTATGATCGATGAGTACGTCCACGAAACTGAGATCTACGCATGGTAGCGTTTCAACGCTCGCGCGATTATCACGCGTTCGTTGTGAACTGTAGAAATGCCAGTTACCGCGGGATCTCGCCACGAGAGCAAAGGGTTCTCGCCGGTGCTGTTTTATAATGCATCGCGTTTCCGCGGCGAAAAGTTTCCGCTGGAAACCCACTGCTACTGCCGCGGCGCAACTTCGCGAAAACGCCCGTGCGGTAAAATTTATGCCCGGTCTCGTTACGATGTTGCTCAAACGCGCGCGGTTCCTCGTAATTGTGCAGGGTTCGGCGGCGAAAATGGAGAGGCGGAAGTTCGCCGAGGAGAAATACCCGTCGCGATAGAGAGACTCGCGAAAATTTTCGCGGCACTGACATTTCCGCCACTGCGTTAATTGTTAATTATCTTTACCCTGACTGCGTTTTCGGGTTTTTCAGAGATACAAGCGAAATATAAATGTATAAGTACGGTATTTTTTCCTTTAGTTGCGTTACGATTTGTGTGCAATTACTGATTTTTCGATTGTGATGTGTTAAACCGACTTATTGTTTATTTCATATGCTGAATTTTATTATTGTGAAAGCAATTGATTTATTCTTTTAATTCTATAATACTGTATTTAATTTTTTATGTTGACCTCATTATATTATTTATTTTGGTTTAGTATTATTAAATTGCTTGACAATTTAATTCCTGATATTATATATTATCCCAGTTTGGTTCAAGATTGCGTTTAAAGACTAAAAATGATTTCGCAGCTGAGGAAGTGAATATGTAGAGGAAAGTCGCCAATATTAACAACAGGTCTTTTAAAGAGCTATCCCCTTATTTCTCGGAAATTAATTATTGCACTTTATTATTACTGATAAAAAAATATGATCTGTTTAGATAATTAAAGAAATGAAAACCCATATAATTTATATATATTTGTTACTCGTTTTTATATAAGATCAGCTGAAATGGATTCTACAAATGCGAAAATAAAATTCTTACGATCTTTTTTTACAAATTAGTAGTATTTAAGTTACAATGATTATATTATTGATAATATTACGTTGTTTCATAGATTCGTAGTTTCTTAATCAGTTTTATTCATATTTCTTTCTTTCTTTTTTTTTTATAATACAGTTTTAAATATAAAGTTGAGATGCAGCGTAAACCTCCCGTCTGTAATGCGGGGTTTACGATAGAAGTCGTAAAGACGGTCGTGGGGTTTCGTAGGAAATTGACCAATCATAGTCAAATATAAGAAAAATAATTGACTATGATTGGTCAGTTTTCTACGATATAAGACTCCTATCTGTCAGTTTTCTACGATATAGGACTCTTATTATAGATACCGCATAAAACAGACTATAAGTTAATTACAGACCATAACTTAATTTTTATAATGTTGCCTTATAGTGCCAAATAGCCCTATCGAAGCTGAAGGCAATCGTGTATCATTTATGAAAAAAATCCTTAAAAAAAAAATTTCTTGTTACATGTTTGTATCTTACAGAACAGCATAAAGTATGTATATAAATGAATAAAAAATATTTTATATCAAAGAGTAAAAAGTTTCTGGAAAATTTTATATACATTCATTTGTAGTTATTTTATACAAATGACTCCTGTAAAAAAAAAAGAATAGGAATATGTGGCATATTACTGCTTATGTTGTAGTTTGTCAGTTTTGAACTCATGTCAGACATTTATTTTTACTTATCTAGGAAAAAGTTCATTATTGCAAAATATATTATAAAAACTGCTATATTATTTAATTGAAGATATTTTCTACTTTGTATTAATGTTTCTAATGTTTTATTTTTAGCTTTTGTTTAAGAAATATTGTGTAAGTACGTCGATATCGATTGTGACCTTCCTCTATATAAACTTAATACCGAAATATTATTTAAGTATTTAAGATTTAAATATCCAATTTAAACCAAAAAGGTGTCTTTTCATATACTTATTCATATTGCGATCTTATAACACAGTTTATTTTAGTTCTATATATAGCATGTTAGGATTTGTTAATAATTTACAATTAACTCGGAGTTTTTAATTACTATGAATGCGTCTAAAAGGACGCTTATTAGTATAGTCTTTGTTAGTATAGTCGAAACTGGTCTTGCTTTTGTTATCTTGAATTAATATTTTGAATTTATATTATCATTTACTAAACATCTAGTTCTTGTATTTTGCTTATTTTTGATCCATTTCATCATTTTATTATATTGTTTGACCCTGACTTTTATTTTTCTCGCATAATAGTTCTAGAAACGACATCATTTACTTTGTAAGAATACAAACTGTGTCGACTTTGAAAAGTATACGTTGTTTTTAAACGTAATAAAAATATACATGTACCTACATATTAATATCATCCGTTTATTGTATACTTTTTATAAATTTATTAGGTTTCATTATGTATTTTGACGCATAAAAAGGATGAATTTTTTCAAAATAATTAATTTAAATGTTTTATTTTATCTTAAATAGACATATTTACTTCTACACCAAAATTTAATACATTGTACTCGATATGAAACAGAGAGAACTAAAATAGCAGGACAAGTATCTTTGACTTTGTAATTTTCAAGAAGATTATTTTCTCAAGTCAGATAAAGATAATATAACTAGTAAAAAAAATAAATATAAAATTGTACAGATATCAAGAAACAAATATGTATATTCTTTCTGATGTTTCGTAAAATAATATATAAAATTAAAATGATTAATACTCTTGACGCGCAATATGGTGTTACGTACACAATGGTAAGCGAATATTTGTGCTTATTAGTTGACGATATTAAATCTGAAGAAAATGATAGAATACGTATATAGTTGAAAATTGATAGATCGTTGTTACCTACGCGAGTATCTCAAAAACGGGTAAGTCCCTTCGTGAGATATATGGAAATTAAATCGGGATTTCTCTTAGAGGGACCGTATTATATCGCAACGTGTACATCACTATCAGATTTAATTTTATACGTGTCAGTATATACGTTACAGGGCTAAGAGAAAAATCTCGCTCTCGCGTTCTCGACGCCTCAATTATCGTTAGCGCGAGCGCGACGTCCGGTAATGTAAGTTACGTTATCATACCTTATTATACGAATGTAGCATAATGCATTACCACGTCCGTTAACGTTCCGCGCTCTCTCGCCATCGTTTCTTCTCCCTATGCAGATGGAACAAAGTGTGTAAGATGGAGGCGAAAGAGCGGAGTTATCGCTCGTGCATGTAAGGCGATATTTGCGGTTCGCGATGAAAAGCTTCGTTATGCATGTTTCCATAAATGAACGTGTTAATTTAGAGACGAAGATAATTATGGGAAATACAAGTAAACTCTTTCCGAGATTTTCCCAGAAAAAAATTGCATAAATTATTTAATCGCGTTAGAAAATAACAAGGGTTACTTTTGAATTATCTCCCAAAGATAATTTTTTAAAAATTTTCTTATGAGCGCCGCCCGCGCTCTTATCTGTCGCTAGCTTTCTAAGTATGTTTATTTATGCCCGTGAAGAAAGTTTTGTTTATGAACGTTAAAAATAAACAAGATAAAAAGGCAACCGAAGATCGTTTCTTTCTTAGATCTGAGCTGTTCGATAACGAATTGTAATACTAAACCCTATGCAGGTACTTGAACCCAAAACTTGTCCCTGATCGTTCCGCTCCCCCTAACTCGTCCCCATCAGCGACCCCAGCCCTAACGATAACCCAGTCATGGGGAGCCACAGGGTATTCTTTTTATTACGCGCCGGCCAGGCACCGGCGAAATCACCGTGCCACGAAAAGTATCGTCGTAAAATAATTTCCAAGGAGGGGCTGCGCGCGACCACGAAAGATTTAGGTTCGTAGGAAATAAAATGGATGCCTCGAACTCGGAAAAGTTCAAATCTTTAGTATCCGAAGATGGTATATTCTTTGTCGGCGATCTTGATCGTCTTGACGCGTCGCGGACGTTTGTATTGAGATTATTTATCGTTTGCGATCTCTCCAAGTTACGTCCGAGAATATTTTTGCTTCCTCCCCCTCGACTGGTATTATATATTATATCCCCTGCGCGTAAGAGTGACAGGAGAAGAAAACGGCACCACGTTATTTTCTACGGAAAAGTCACGTAAGAGTCGGGAGGATCCTTCGACTTCCAGCAAAAAAAGGGTAGAGGATGGGTAGACGAATGGAGGAAAGGGATGAGAGCAGAGAAGCTCGAGTTCTATCTGGGGCCGAGTCTTTCTCCTCCTGAGCTCTCACGAGCAGGCAAGGCTACTCCAGTTTCGAGGTTATCCCTAGATAGGGAAAAAATGTCTCGGCCACGGCAGCTGGGTAAAATCGTATCTCCTCCGCCGTCCACACGTCTCCTCTCCCTTCTCCCTCCCCCCCCCTCCCCCCGGATGAGGGAAAGGGTCGTTCTCGTTGTCGGAGAGTATTGGCCGCCACGAGCAAAAACCTTGGAGCCGCATGTACGTGAGAGCACGTGTGTATAGCGTGTACGGTTCCCTCCGTTCTCTACGTATCGGGGAGAACGAGAAAGAGGGTTGGGGTTGAGAGAGGAGAGAAAGCAGGAGAAAGGTGGAACCGTGGATGGGAGTGAAGAGAGATCCAGAGTGAAAGAGAGACTCGTAGGGAGTCGGTCGGGATGGGCGGGAGGAGGAAAGCGGGCGATAGAGAGGAGAGGAGGAGGAGGAGGAGGAGGAGGTGGAGGAGGAGGCAACAGAGGTGAATCGGAGGGAGATGGGAAGCTCTGTGAGACTCGTTTCAGCGCACACAAGCCATCCTATATTACGAAGTCTCTCACCCTCTATCCTGCCGCACCCTTCCCCCCGCACCACCGTCCCCCGAGTCCTCGAGATGAAACCCAACTTCTCTCGGCTACCTCAACTCACACTCCTCGCCACCCTTCAGCCTCTCACTCTCCCTTCCCGCCTTCCCTCCTCCCCCCCGTTTCAACCGCCCCCGCTCGCCTGCACTGTGCCCTTCCGCTCCCTCCCCGCCCGTCACTCTTCGCTATACCCTATGTCGGAGAGTAAGGGAGTCCTTTGGGGTTGAATCGAGGGAGCGGCGAGGGGACACGTCGGTGAGGAGGTAGAAGGACACGGCCGAGAGAGGAACGTATCCGCGAAGCGTTGTATGTATCGCCGTCGCTATGTGCGCACATATACGCCGCACCGTTCGGTATATGTATGTATGTATGTACCGGTACATGTGCACGTGTCGTGCGCTCTGCGCTTACGTATGTGCATCTGTATGTGTGTGAAGAGGTGAACGCCGCCGCTGGGCGATATTAATTTCTCTGCGAGGGCTTTCGTCCATCTCTAACTTCCCACACCGCTCGCGACTGTATGGAACGTCCCCCGCGAACCAACCCCCTTACAACCACCCTTACTACCCACCACCCATCGCACGCCCCCGCGAGAGAACCGAGTCCGAGTTGTGACTTTCGGCGGTCATTTCAAACCACCCGCCTCCCGTTTCTATATCCTCCCTTTGCTCGTCCTCCGTTCCTTTCACATCTGTCCGAGTCTCGTCCGCTCTGGGCGTACCCCGTGTCCTTTGCAGAGTCTATCTTATTGCGCCTAGGTGAAAGCTAACTACGTATCTAGGACCTGCAAACGATAATAGAGATAAGCAAAATTAATATTATACTATTAACAATTTATTCTTCCAACCATCTCTTTTATATTTGTTTTGAAAATTTCTCCATCTCTTTTCATTTTTTCAGTTGACCGATATAATTTTTAATGAAATCTTTTGATGTCTATAATACTTTTCTTTGATTTACGTCATAATTTTTCTGAATCTGGAACAGAAAAAGATATATATTCAGACGTTAGGGAGAAAAAGAGAGAACGAAGATTCGATCTATGCAAGTAAAGCTAACAGACTTATATTATATGACTAATTAAGATATATAAATAATAGTTATCTAGATTATTACTGTTAGATAGTTATCTACAGAAATATTTCGAAGAAAGGTTAGGTTCTGTTTTCCTAGTTTTCTTCTACCGGAAATTTATCCTTGCGTATGTGTACGGCTTTCCATCGTTCAACCGTCAAACAAGTGAATATGTCTTCCGTTTCTTTCAGAAGCTGCGGGATTTTGTGATAGTACGATATATGCTGTGCAACTCGTTCAAATAATGGACCCGTTATATTCGAGGAAAAATCTCGAGCTAAGAGGAACCTCCTTCATGATACATCAGAGTATAGCGCATTTTGTCGTTATGTATCTGCGTGACTTTTGATACTACAAAAAAGTATTTACACATATTATCTTGTTTGAAATAATATCATACAAAGCAACAAGATATTGTTAAATGTTTCTATTAGGATACATTGTTTTTTTTTTGCTCTCATATATTGAGTAAAGTATTGCAATCTCTCACAGAAATTCAATTTAATTACTGACCAATTTACTATACTAGAAATTATTTATTTTGAGTATTAGAAGAGCACTGAACAGTAGTGCTTTTAATACTTAAAATAGGTAATTAATCATTATCTTGCGTTAAAGAATTTTTGTAAAGGATATCTTTTCTTTGCGCAAATTCATTGTTCAAAAAGTTAAGAATCTGCTAATATCTTTCTGAAAGAGTTACATCGAGCATCGCTTTTTCCTCCGTAAAATCATGAGATTTTAACAGCATCCGATAGTTAATCATATTTCTCTTTTCTCGTTTAGGATCACGCGTGTTATCGTCCGCCATCAAACGCGCCACAAAGGATTGCGAAGTTGCGACCGGCGATGTTGCGCGCAGTGCAACGATACCTGCGCCCGTCGTTGCCTTTTATTTCATAGATCGCTAGTTACGGCCTGCGGCATTTGCGTGAATTTAATTAAACAAACAGAGTTACACGCTTACGGCTACGTTTTGCAAACAGAAACCTCCGGGAATCGTATCCTCACCTCGGTAACCGGAGGCTAACTATAGGATGAGGTCAATCTTGCGATGCGGCTCCCGAAATAGAGCCGGATCGATTGAAACGGATTTGAATATGAACCGTGTTAACGCCGATTGCCATGAAAATAGAATGTTAACGCTATGCATGTGATTAATGGATTGGGATCTACCGGCGATAGTGGCTAAGTATGACTTTTTTACGATGTCAGATCAATTCTATCGCCGTAAGGATATTTCTTTAATTTAAAGCACGAGTCGAGGTAATACACAATTCCACTGATGAGAGATATTACAAATATACCAAAATACAGTTAAAATATTTCTGTATTATCTGCGACACTGAATTGCATCTTTTTGTATACACACTATAAAAATATCGATGTGAACTTAATCATGCGGTGTCTATATAATTCTTACCGTGTTAATATTAACATCTATAGATTTTGAATCTACATTATGGTATTGATATAAACACTACAAGTTTCAAATACACATCATGTTAGTGTTAATATTAACACTAATAATTATATAGACACTGCATGATGATAAATCCACATCGATATATTTTAAAGTGTAATAATGAGAATTATATTTCTTAACTTATGCCGGTGAAATTTATAATTCACGATGATAAATAATAGTAAGCAATAATCAAATATTCGACAGGAGCGTGAAACGTTCAGGAAAAATCTGTGGCCCGTTCACATATCTATTACTTTGATCGTTCTACCACATAGATGTGTTCCAGTAAATATAACTTTTGACACGAGACCGGATATTTGTTTCGCCCTCCACTTAAATGATATATTCATCGCATGCGTCCGGCGGCGACGTGAAAAATACCACCAAAAACAGATCAACCGGATTTAGACTCTTTTATATACCCTGGCGCGGCAAACGGGAGCGCGCTTTAAAGTTGCACGCCGCACTTAACGTAAATCAATCCGCCGTCAATCCAGCGCGCGAATCCGCGGTAACGGAGGAAATTAAATTATTCTTCTATTTAATATGAGCGAGTGCATTCGTCGCTCCAGCGCGAATAACGATTTTCGCTAAAGTGGAAGAGGGGTGAAAAGAAACAGAGTCGCTCTCATCGTCGTCATCGTCATCCTCGTCCTCGCGAGACGACAGACCACGAGGAAATTGAATTATAGCTGACAGATGAGGAACAAGATTACGAACCCAACCAAGTAGTGAGTAGCTTGTCGCGCAAAGTCGAAAAGTGGAGCGCGCCTTCTCTCGCGAGGTCCTTCACGCAAGGTTCTGCTTGGTATGGACCACCGACTCGGGAAATCCTTTGTGATCTCGTTGAAGACGATCACGCGGTCCATCCCTCTGGCAAGTCTCAGGAAGGGAGAAGAAGACGGAAAGGGGGAGGAATCGCTGGAGTCTAAAACCTGTGTTATAGCCACCCTCATCGCGCGCATAAATCACAATAGAGGTGGAAAGTGGCGTGGAGAACTTCTCAAGCAGGGATATGTTCTCAGTGTAGCTCTCCTTCGTCTTCCTCGAAGCCGCCCTTCCCCCTCATTCGCGTTTCTTGGCCCTTGTCAGTATTCCTTCTTGGCCTCACACAGCCTCCTTCTTTTGCCATTTTTTTCTCTTTCTATTTCTCTCGCTTTTCATCCCTCTAGTCTTTCCCAGCTAGTCATCCTTCTTACGCAACCTGTACGACTTTCCAGCCGAATCTAGCAAAACAATGACACCGAACTGGAAGTGTCACTTGATTTATCATGGTGTATTATATATCGCATAGAGTCATGCACATTGGACATTGAAACAAACGAATTTGAACGCGATCGCGCGAAAAGCGGAAGGTATAATAATTAAAGCGGCCATCAGAAGTGATGCCCGAAAGAAACATGAAGACAGTAGGTTAAGGTATAAGTTTCGCAGTGATGACTTTGCGTTGCGCATGAGGGAAATGGAAAATGTTACGAGAGCTCTTCGTGGAAAATTTTCTGTCTCCTATAGAGATAAGCCGGTGTACGTTAACGGATTTAATACAATGCAATACACGTGTTTGTGATACACACACACATGCACACACACATACACACACACACACACACACACACATATATATATATATATACGTTTATCTCTATATAGCGTGTGGAGCTTATATAGATCCAGGAGCAGAGTATACATATATAGGTCGGACTTACACATCGACATATACGTATATATAGAACGGAGGACTGAGACGTGCGGAGGGGACAAATATAGGGGTGGAAAGACCGAACGTCGTCCTTTATACCTTAGGTGGTCCCCGTGGATCCTAGCTGAGTTCTCCTTTCGTATCTTTACTCCCATTTCATCTCCTGCCACCCCACCGACCCCTCAGGCTACCCTTATTCTCTCTCTGCTAGCCTTTGCTGCGCTCTCTTCTCGGATCGAGTCTCTTAGGTTGGGTTCCTGTTCTCTTCCTCCCTTCTCTTCCTCGTCCCTCTTGCCTTTTCTGCCTGACCATCCCTCCGAATCGCCTGAAGCAAAAAACCTTCCAGTCTTCCATGAAGGGGTAGGAACGTCGACGAAGGGAAGTGTCACACCGCCGTTGGATAAAGGTAGACAGTTATCTTTCACAGAGAAAGAAAGAGAGAAAGAAAAAGAGAGAGATAGAGAAACAGAGACAGAGAATTTGGCCACGATTTTTGTCGCCATTCTGAGAATCAATAAAATTTTATAACGCCTCTATGAAGTCATAGCATGATTAACCGAAATTAAAGTAATGTCAGTAAAATAAAATTTATAAATGTTATTTATAAATGGTATTTATAAATGTCTATATTCTAGCTAAAAGTAATCATAAGAGAATCGTTGCGATAAGAATACAGTAAGAGCTTGAAATATTCATACTTATTTCTAAAAATTCACTTCGTGAATGTGTTAAAAGAGAAGTATAATTCGTAACAAATGGATGAGAAACGGTCAGGAATATTAGATTTGATAGTAAAATAGAACGACGATTTTCATATATAATACTGACTTATATATTCTTAAGTGATTAGTATCATATACATATATGTGTAATATACAACACGTTTATATATTACATCTTGATCTTGATCCACAAAATAAAATTTTTAGAATCATTAAAGGTTTTATTACTGGTCAAGTTTTATTTCTTGATTTTCACAATATTTCTTAACATTGTAAAAAAAATGAGAAAATTTCTAACATTATTTTCCTAAAAAAGATTATACTTTAGAACAATACGAATAAGATACATACATTTGAATGCTACTGATATTTTTTTAACTACCATATGCTTCCCAGAAAATCAAATATAAATCATTACGAATTCTTTTCATTCTATAAATCATAATATCACCTTTTTTTTATTTAAATAAACATTTTTCTATTTTAACGGAATTATTTCTTTCCGTTTTAACGATAGTAAATGTTCTATAATAAGATTTACCTGATATACATCGTTATGAATAATTTAATCAATAATTAATCATAAATAAAGAAATATTACGCAACATTTATTAATCTTTACAGAATGGGAAAGCTATTATAATGGTGTTGAAATAATATCATATTTTAAGGCGAAGAATAGAATGAAGTAATGAATTATAACAAATTTTATTCAGAAAAAGTTGTAAAAATAAACTATTTTTTAAAATAGATTCCTATCCTGTAAAGGTTAAATATATAATTTATATTAAATACTTTAATCATTTAATGAAATAAACGAAAATATAAGAAGAAAAAAGAATAAAGGTATTATTGATACGTGAAGATAAAAAAATGCAAATATGCTCTCTCTCTCTCCACACACACACACACACACACACACACACACACACACACACACACATATCTTTCCTTCTCCTCTTTCCGAAATATTTGTAAATATATATATATATATATATATATCGTCATGGCAAAACTACATTCTGTGTTCATGTATTCAATTCGGTCAGTAAAAGCGCACATTTTATCTCAAATTTTATTCGGACAGATTGCGTATCCAAGCGTTACGTACATTCCAGACGATTTCCCCTGACGTGGAAAATATCCGACAATTGTGTGACACGTAATCGTTCATTGATGATTTGTTCTTATATAATTAATTTCGTGTATCTATGGGAAGAGCATATATCGATCGCGCACGCGTACATAGAATTTTACAATTTTATTTTAGCAAACGACGAATTCCGGTTTTTGAACAGTATCGTTCTCGAACTTTGTCGGCTCCGCGCCGCTACATGACTAATTTCGAGAATGTAAGAAGCAAGAACAATGAGATCAGCCAAGCACAATGCTAGATGACCGAGCGGTGGTTTCTTCCAAGTAACACGTTGGGATTAAACGTTTCCTTTGTTCGTTTCGAACCCGAGTCGTCTGTCCGGTTAGTCTTATACCCCTTTGTCCTCTAGTATCTTTTTGCAAAGAGTCTCTTCTTCCAACTTAACAATCTTTCCCTTTCGCACTACCTCCTTTCCTCATCTCTTTTTGTCGGTCTCTCTTTCTTTCGCTCCGTCTCCATCTCTCTCTTTCTCTCACTCCTATTTTCCTCCATCTTCCTTCCAAGGCAGACCCTTAGGTAATGCCATCGTGGCTGCCACCCTGGACACCACCGAGTCCCCCACAATTCCGATCTCCACCCTTCGTAGACCGAAACTCGCATCCCGGCTTTCATCCAACTAACGCGTATCCCTCCGCTCGTCTCTCCGCTCTTGCTCTCTCTTGCCGCATTCTCCATACCCTGTTACTATCAACCTCCTCCACCTCTTCTTCTCTCTCTCCCTCCCTCCTCCCCCCTCGTGCCAGTAGGAACGGTGGAACAACGCCGAGGCGCTGTGCGGAGGGGCGCTTGGGCGGAAGGGTAAGTTTCTTGTTAGGGTCCAGACTCACTGGCGACTCCTAAGTTGCTGTAGGCATGTGTTTCGTGGGGCTACCAAGATGCAAGGGAGAGGGAAGCAACCGAGGAGAACGACATGAGAGGGAGAGAGAGTGAGAAAGAGAATCGAATAGTTGCCGGGGTACAGGAGAGAACGGATGCAAGGAAGAGGTAGCGAAGGGTGCAAACAACGGTAACTGGACAAACAAACCGATAGACCCGAAACCACGTCGTGATGCGGATTGTTTGAAGATTAAATCAGCCTTGAAACTACGACTGAGTTCGGTCACGTAAGCTGAGCGATGGACACTCGGACGACAAGAACGCGTCGCCGGAAAAGGTCTCCAGCCGATGGAGATTTACCTGATCCGTCACCGTAAACTGCCAATTGCTCCTAATACCTGATGTTGCGACCCGACGGATGAAATCAGGACGACTTGATAAATGGTAGTTCGGTAGAGAATGGAGGGTGCACAGCATCGTAAAATCGACTAATCGGCGCGCCAATAAATCGCAATATATCACGTCTCGTTGTACGACGCGTGATAATCAACGATTTTAAAAACACGTGTTATTACATCGATTTCATAAAACAGAAGAACATTCCTATTTATTACTCTTTATTACTATATCATATTTTATTTTAATCAGCGAGATATGTATTATTTGTTTGGCTTTGGTAATAAAATTTAAATTAAACTTGAAGAATTAGTAATTCTGATTTTGTAAATATTATAACTTTTTTACGTTAAATATATTTAGAAAATCAGAATTGTCCAGCTTCCAGGATAAAAAGTTCATACCTAGGTTTGAAAAATGTATATGTATAACAATACTTAAAATTAATATAATTATTTCAAAATACATTTAATATACACTATCATAAAATATTTCGTATACAGATATATTATCTAATAACGTTGATTTTTAATAGATTGTAACTACGATGTGTAGTATATTTTCCGAAATTAATATCTCAACACGTTTCTTCTAAACAGTTATAACCTGCTATAAAATAGATACAAATTTGCGCGAACGCTCTTTAAATCCTTAACTTCGAAGCAAATCGAAATTACCGCGTTTATTCATAAATATTAATCGATTGACAGCGGCACGATTATTCGTCGCGACCGGCGACCGCATCTCGCAGTCGGTTACGGTGTTGCGGAACACCGTGACAGTCGAGGTAGACGGAAAAATCGATTGTTCCTTCGGTGGAACGGCGACACGAACCCTGAACTCGGCCAGCAGTCGCACAGCCGCGGATCGAAAGTCCGTTCGATCGCTTGGTCGCGTCGGTCGGCTCCGTCGGCGTCGCGTCGTTCGCACGGCCTAGACTCCTACGGCTTGCGAGAGTGAGGTGAATGTTCTTCGCTCACCGGCTCACTGCGGCCGGTGAGTACGTATACGGCCGGACATTATTTAATAATGCATTACTACGTGCATTAACGCGCGCGATACAGCGGCCATACGTGGCCGCTAGTGCCTAGACACATCCTCGTGCTCGCCCACGAGTGCGCGCTATCGCACGTGTGTTCCATGTCCGCATGCACGCGTGTGTGCAATAGCATGCCCGCGCTGTACGCTTCCTATATCCCTGTACACCTTTCAACGTGGTGACGAGCGAAAGAGGGGTGGCTATGGGGAACCAACCCCGTTTCCCTCCGTCTCCGCATTCTTCTCGCTCTCTCGTACCCCTTTCCTTTCTCTCTCTCTCTCTCTCTTTCTCCCACTCTCTCTTTGTCCCTCTACCTCTCTGTCTTTCTCCCGTTCTCTCTTCTATCGTGTGTGGTGTGCCGCTTCACGTACACATATTCACGCGCACTCCCACACGCTCTCATCCGACACACACGCATGTGGTACGCGTTTCTAGTGGGCTGTATATTTCAGGACTGCGGGCATAGTTACAGTGCACCGTGCAATATGCACGCTGTGGAGGGTGCGGACTGTAGCGTTCGAAGCCTCCGAGTGTAACGTGCTAGGGTGCAGAGAGTGAGATGGAGAAAGAGAGAGATGGTGAGTACGGTGAGGATGGCCGCTCCGAGAAGGGGGGGAGGGTGAGTTTAGAGCGAGGTGCAGTGGACAGCGTGGTGGACTAACTGGGGCTCGTGTTACGAGGCTGCACATCGGCGAACTTAGCGTACCTATATGCCTGCCAGCAGAGAAACCCGGCGGGGTGCAAGGGCGAAAAGGACGAGGGAGAAAAGGACGAGGCGAGTGAGATAGGACGACGAAAGAGAGAGAGAGAGAGAGAGAGAGAGAGAGAGAGAGGACAGACAAAGGTCGCATGCACACACGTACACACGTAGGAGAAATGGGAACAGAGAGGGAGAGGGAGTACACTCTAACCAAAATGTTAATTATTTAACTAGCAGGTAGCTCGGCTAACGAGTCGGCTATACGGAGCCGCGCGGCCGGGGTGCGTCCGCACGGATCACACACTCGGAAACAGCGGCGGCGGAGCTTTGGCCGTATCCAATTACCGGCACCGGAAAAGAAACAGGTCTGAAAAAAAAGGAAAAAAAGGGCAAAATTGCTTAGAACGCTCGAAAATCATATTTTCGTTTCATTTCGTCTGACTTCCTGGTGGTCAAATTTCGAGAAAGAGAGATTCGAAGAATGCATTCGCCATTCGTTAGAGATAAAGAATGATATGAATCCAAATACATATCAAGCAAGAAGCGAACAAATACGAATAAACAATTTGTTTCAATAAGGATGACACTGTTAATAGACACTTGCGACACCGTTCGTACTCATTGAAGCGGATTGCTCGTTTGCGTTTGTTCGCGCTCGGTCGCTCGCTTGATTTGATTTGAATATTTAAGGGGCTCCTAAAGACGATTAATCGTAAAGTATAAATAAAACTTGCACGATTTATGTGTCATTGACGCATTACTACATATCGCTACATCAATATTTCATACACATATACACATAAATTTTTGTATGACAATAACGTTTTAATTAGTCGTCCAAGTCCAAGTCTAAGAACTCCACGTTATTCCTTCATGCAAACTACTAGTCTGAACTATTATTTTGTAAATACAGATTACACAGCTTTTATATTAAAGTAAATGTTATCATGATGTAACAGTTCCAGAACACCGTATTGGACTAAGAAATGGTAAAGATCTCAATTTCGAAATTTTTGATCGTTCTCGGCATAAACTCTACTTTAGACACGTATTAATGTGTATACTTTAATGCTAGAAAAGAATTTGTAAAAGAGAAAAAAGTAATTGTTATACAAAAACTGTATGATTTAGTAAAATTATATGATTTTTCATTTATTTTACTATAGAGGTAATAGATTAATCGCTTTAAGCATTCGCACTGATTGTAAGAAAAAAGTTTTCGTATTTGTATTTGGTATTTGATTGTAATTTACATGTTATCATAATTATAATTATTATTGCTACAATTTTTATAACTAGATATATTGAAATATAACTAGATATATATAGTCGAAAATGACTACAAATTATTGTTATTACTATCATGAAAATGGTTGCAATTATTATAATTTAATTTGTAGTCATTTTTTTAAGACAACTGTATAAAAAATTGTCCCACAAATATTGACCAAAAGTGCCTATAAATTATAGTTAAATTATATTAATTATACAACCATTTTTATAGTAATAATTACTATAATTTATAGTTATTTTCCTTCCAACTATATTTGTTGATAAAACTGCACATACAGTTATTAATTATTATTACTAATTAATTATTAATACTATTATAATCTATAGCAATAATCATAATTATAACATCTAATTGTCACAAATGTAATAAAATTGATCTTTTTTTAAGTGTATGCTCTATTAAAAAGAGAATATAATATATTGAAAATCCCTAAACTTTAATTAAATCGCATCTGCATTCCTCTTCAATTCGAGATTTTAGAGAGAGAGAGAGAGAGAGAACGATACAAAGCTACTTCATTTTTTCTAAATAAATAGTGACAGCGTAGGAATGTGTAATCTATATGTATTATATCTGCATAATACGTATATAATACGTAAAAAGGTTCATCGTTTTGAACTCTCGATATTTTTGTAAATGGGTCACAATCGAATTATTTCTTTTTTTCATCTCTTGCCTGCCATGAATGGAAAAAAGGGAGTAATAGAGAGAGGAGAGAGAGAGAGAGAGAGAGAGAGGAGGGGGGAGAGAGGGAAACAAATGCATATATTGCCTTCAATTTACTGGGATTGGCGAGGGTCGGCGAGATGTGATTATTTATCGGCGCGTTAACGGACGGTAAGCCGCACGGTCGGCGCTTCAATCGCGGTCTTTGTCATAAAAAAATCACGTGATAACATGTATATCAACTCACGATGCTGTGGATAAATAATACGATAACATGATTTTGTTGTGTGTGTCTCGTTCAGTGATGCCGCCCTGTGGCACTCTTCAACCTGCCAGCCAGAACCCCTCTTCCTATCCCGTTCTTCCGTGTGCCTGACTGCCACCGCTGCCGGCTTGTGAAGCGTTACTGTGACTAGAGAGAAGGCGGGGGGGGGGTGGGAGGCAATGAGGAAGAGAGAGACAGAAAGAGTGAAAGAGGAAGGGGGCTATCCCCTTGAGCGAAAATGGGGTAAATCGAGATAAGGGCCGTGAAATTAGTGCGTGGACGATTTTATTAGAGCGTCGGCGTGTAATGAAGATTTTATGAGCGCCGCTCAATTATTGGTTATTTAACATCTCCGCGCTCTACTCCTCCTACTCATGGAGGATAGAGAGGTGGAGATGACGGGGAAGGAATCAGGAGGGTGAGTCAAGCCCATCCTCGTGTCGGATTCATAATTGTTTTGCTCCATCGAGAAGAGGAAGGAAGAGAGAGAGAGAGGGGGGAGGGAAGGAGAGAGAGAGAGAGAGAGAGAGAGAGAGAGAGAGAACGTATCCGAACCCTCGTTGATAGGATCTCTCTCGATACCGCCGAATACCTAATTACCACAAGGCGCGCGGTCGCCATTCATCAGATAGCGCCAATCGGTCCTTATGGAAATTAGAGAAGCGAACCAAAACATACACACCGAACATCCCACCGATCCTTCGTCCCCGTACTCAATTCTGGTTTCCTCCGTTACTGACCCTCGTACGACGCGAGAAAATCATAAATTCATTTCAATCTGCGAAAAAAAACCATTCTTTAAATAGGCCAGTTATAAAAAATTTGATGGTCTTTTTGATTAAAATAATAATAATTAGAATAATTGAAATAATGACAACAGTTGAAAGTCAGTTCGATAAACAATGCAGAAGAATTATCTAAAAACATAATATAATTTAATGGATGTAATTGCATAATTAAATTTAAATTTCAACTCACTTTTAAGCCATTCTCAACAATACAATCAACCCAATAATTCATTATAATATTAACGAATATATTGGATTGATTATATTGCTGAATATATAACTCAAATGTGAATCAAAACGTCCTAAATTTAGTTATGTAATTATAAATTGTTTTTAGATGATTTTTGCGCGTTATTTATCACATTAACTCTTAACTGCCATTTCAATCATTGAATTTTTAAATTTCGAGAATTTCTATTTATCTTTTATTTATATATATAATATTAATCAGAATAGAATATAGTATTTACGATTATGTTTGATGCCTGAATTGAAAATTGTATAAAGAAATCTTGAATATGGTGTTTTCTATTTATGTATGTTTGATATCACTGAAATTTAAAGAATTTAATTATAGTCAATAAAAAAATATTAATTAGAGATATAGTAATATATAATTAAAAGGTCAAAGTAAATATATGAAACCTTTGTTATCATTATTGGTAAAATATTTATACATAAAGTTTACATGACTTCATTTTCGAAAGTATCACATGACAAAGAATGTCAGTAGCGGAAAATATTTTTTTTTAATTTCAAAGATTCTATGTTGTGTGTGTGTGTGTGTGTGTGTGTGTGTATTATATGTGTGTGAGAAAAGATATTCCAATTTACTATCCTTAAAGTAAGACACCGTCTTAGACGAAGTTGTAATATTTTCCAACCCCCTGAGGGTTAATACTCTGTCGTGCACACTGGGCGGAAACTTCTCGCCGGAAGTTGCAGATTCTTAAAGATCTCTCTACCTAAGTATCGACCTAACCGAGTCCTCGATGCCTCCTGTCGACCACACTCTCCAGTTATCCGGCCTCTTTATGCCAATCAATGTCCTTGAAATCTGGACAAAAGTTGATTCACGGGTAACTAAAAAAGAAAACAATATATAAAGATAGATACGAATTCATGACATCCTCAGGTTGGGAGCGGTCATTTCACGCACACACACACACATACACACGCGCGCGCGCACTCTCTCTCTCTCTCTCTCTCTCTCTCTCTCTCTCTCTCTATGCGTGCGTGCGTGCGTGTGTGCTTCGAGTTCTCCAACGCGCGCGCAACCCTCACACAGCACCAAAAATGGTAGCACGAGGGATGGATATGAGAATATTTGAGCTCAATGTTGGGCCGAACAGGGGAAACGTTACCATGGTATATGTGTGTAGATATATACATATATGTATTATATTCCTATATATATATATATACATATACATATATAAAATATATACTTGCTTTGCCCTCTAGTACCGGAAACAGCTTCGTTCCAAGCTCAACCAACGCTATGGTAACCAACATGGCGAACGCAGCGGTGCTCATATTTTCCGGACTGGTCGCTTTGTCACCACTACCACCACCGCGAACAGTCGACCTCGCGAACTTTATCGGTCGTGCAACGGTTAAAGCGGAAGCTGGATGCATATGCATTGCCCACCGCCACTGTTGTATTCCGGTGTTAAAGGTCCGTCCGAAGAACAACGTGTCACCGCTACCGAAAGATCGACGCGGTAACGCGGAGGTCACATCGCACCACGTCGGTTTCTCTTCCGTTCTCCAAGCATTGCCCAACTTTACATGTCAGTTTCTATGTATCAAGATAAACCGCGCTATTTATTTTTGAAAAGTTAGAATAACACTATTTAAAGGAAAAGAACCTCGAAAGCGTTTTATTTATTACAGAAAAATAATTTTGCTGAAGAGTCTAGAAATTTAGCTAGATACAAATCTCAAAATAATCTTGTCGTACTGTCAAAATAATCGAAACGCTTAAACACGGTGAGTAATATTGCAAAAAATTTCGATATTCTAGCAGCCATTTTGAACGTTCTACATAAATATTTTGATGTGGTGCAACAAAATTATTTTTAGATCTGTGCCCAGTTAAATTTTTAGTTATCAACGAAATTACTTTTTTCCATGTATCAATAGCGCTCGCGCTTGTCGATTTATTGTAATCAGTATTTTTCAATAGCATTGTTTGACCATTACATTAATTGCGAGCTGCTACATTTAGAGATGCAATGCGAAACCTTGAAATGATTTGAAAATTACGTTTCGTTATGTTTCGAGTCGCGTTATATCGTGTATAAAGCTAGAGCGTGCTATATAGAGATACGCTAATATATCGATTTTACATGCAACAGATACACGATATATTAATTATAATCTTATTTCACGTCACGTGAGCGTATCAGCCACCACGAGCTCTCCCAGCGGGTCCATTCTCGCTCGCGCCAACAATCCGATTAAGATCGAAAAGTTGAATTGCGATGACCCAATTCGCGCGACAAAGCGCGGCGCCCTTTTTAATCCGACCGAGAGCGGCCGACGACATTGCGAAGATATTTCATGTGTATGTGAAGCATATGCGGCAATGCACGTCTTCTCGTAAACGAAAGATAGAGGCTAATGTGTACAGCGCACGCCATACGTGGGTGTGACAGTGCGGTTATAACAACACACAGCTCTTCGCGATACGATGTATGCCTTCGAGTGTATGCCTTAATAATGAAGAAATTAATAAAAAGCCGTAGCAACGAGGTTTTGTTGGCAAACGCTTGACAGCGCAACCTACTCATTATTTAACAGTAAAAACGCAGATAAAAAGATCTTTTAAGAGACGTCTGAATAATCAAAACGTACTTTAAGAGAGAGAATTATGATTCATACGAAGTATAAAAATTTGAAAATTTGTTTTGCAAAGAAGGTCCTGCTATTCAACTATTTATTTGAAAATAAACATAGATTTGAGTTTTCGTTTTATTCCCAATTTGAATCACTCAGTTTAAGAGAAGACAAAATATTGATTAAATATTTATATTATTTAGAGCACGAAAATATGCTTGCAATATATAATGCGTACTTAATGTTACAGATAAAATGGTAATTGAATTTTTCAGGAAAGCTCAACAGTTGAGGAAGAACTTTCTCTCTCCCTCCCTCTCTCTCTCTCTCTCTCTCTCTCTCTCTCTCTCTCTCTCTCTCTCTGCAAATTTTTTCAAATTTTTTCTTTTCATTTGTTTAATTTTATTATTGTTATTTAATTCTTTTGCTTATTTTATTCCATTTCACACTTATCTTTATATTATTTTAAATTTGTTTATTACTTTTGTTTAATTTACATTTATTTTTGTATCTTGTTTGTATGCTGTACATCTGAGTTTTTCATTAACACATTTTTGCTTTATAATTGTAAAGTATTTTAGCACTTGAAGGGATGTCCCAAAGTGCGTAATAAATAACGATTTATCACTTTCTCTCTCTCTCTCTCTTTCTCACTTGGAAAAAAAAGTTTTGGATTATTGCCTTTTGAAGTTATTACATCAAGCGTTTGCAACGATGCGCGAGCGCGATGAAAAACGATATTCAAGAATTACATATCTTGTTAAATAGAAAAATGCGACTTGCCGCGTTTTATCTTCCACAAAAGTAAAAGTAGTTCATAGAAAGGCACTGCGCTGCGCTGCAGGCACGAAATTCTAATAGAAGATTAGTAGAAGTATCTGCAAGCGTTGTTGTAAGTAGAAGTACTGTACGTACATGCACGCATTTATCAAACATATGAATATGCGTGTACGCATGCACTTCGACGAGTAACGTGCGAGATTGGTAGGTGCGTCGTAGGATGGTTAGTGAGTGAGTATTTGGGACTTGTAGACTTGAAGATAGGTACTTTCCGCCTCCGGTGGAAACTGACGGCAAAGGGAGAGCTTTGCGAGAAGAAATTGTCGGCGGAAGGTACCCGGGATACGAAGATAGCGATGGCTACGAACCTTTCGGGAAGATATCATTAAATTTCCGGAGCCCGTCCTAGTTCGCCGTTCTACCTTCGTCCTAGCGTATCCTGGTCCATTCAGCGGCGTCGCGACCGACGTCATATCGATCGCAAACGTGACGATCTATTTCTGCAATGGTTGGATAGAACTCGAGAATTTTGTAATAAAATATCAATGGCGTATAAATAAAGTCTTTCGGAAATGCTATATTAAAGAATAATTTTATAAATTTCAGTTTGTTATTCTGAACAACGTCAAAAATCTTGAAAATTGATATTTTTTAGTTTCTTTCCAGCTTTTACAAGTCTCATATTGTCTAATATTGATCCAAACTTTAATTTAGAATTGTCGTATCGAAATATATTTATTAGAAATATATTTATATACTTGGTAGAAAATGTAGAAATAGTAATTATCTCGATTTACTATAATTGCTTTCGCACCCTAAACAATGTTGCTAGTGAATTAAGAACATCTTATTTCGAGGGATCTTCCCGGGCAACGGAGCTTCTCCGGAAAGGCTCGTCCCTTGTACGCGTTTGGAATAGGGTCTTACCTCTCGCCTGAGACGGGAACCAGGATAAACGGGAACAGGGAGGGTCTCTCATTCGAGTTGCAGGGTCGTTCCCTGCGAAGGTGGAGCAAAGGAGAAGCTTTCGCCTTCGACCTCAACCATGGCAAGGGGAAGTGGACGAGAAAGGGGAGGGAAGAAGGGAGCTGAGGGATCCGGAGGGTTGAGAGAACGAGCAACCCTCAGGATTCGACCTGGACCGACGACGACCCTTCTGCGAAATATCCTCTGAACTGAGGCTGTCTGCAGCCATACATAGCCCTCGTTGGTGTAAGGGATGCGCGTACACATACACAAACAGAGTGGCATACACAACTTACACTTGCGAATGTTACATACGTTATCCAGCTGTCCCTGCTACCGTAACTTCGCGCACACTTACGCACACGCATGAGCGCGCTCGCGCACACATGATAGAGCGGCCGTACGTGTGCGACCGTGTAAAGTTGGCGAAATCGTTTGTTCCATTCTTTGTGCACGTACGAGTGCACCCCGGTGGCTTTGTGTACGCACATAATAATCTTTTACCATTCGTTTATTACACGAAGATACACCGTCTACTTCCTTCGTATAAACGCATCAATTGGATTTCTCCTTCGCGCTGCGCTCAAAGAACTTTGCGCACACGACGCAAGTTAATAAGTATAACTCCATGGATTTTCGTGACAAATACGTTCATTTGTCCATATTTGTCATTTTTACAGTTCTTTTGCGTACCGATTAGTATGATGCAATTACAAATGATTCTCGATATGATAAGAGAAATTATTTTATTAATATTCAATTACAATTGTCTTGAATTAATCTTTTCAGTATGAATAATAATTGTTGATATTATTTCTAAATTTTGAATTGTTAATTTTATTACTATTATTTACAGAAATTATTAATTTATAATTCTAGCTTATCTTATAAACCTTTAAATGTTGATTTGCACGGATTAAGCTAACGTATGTGTAGCCATCGACTTAAACAAGAAACTTTCTCTACTTTTAGAATTAAATGTATCAATATATATTAATTTTTACATCACAGTAAGAAGTTCGAATATCAAGTTACTTTAATAATTTTAAGACATTCTACGACAACCCCCAAGTTTCGACATTAAAAAGATTAAGCCTCGCATAAACTCTCTCATCATTCTTCTCACGTGCCCGCTGATGCAAAGTACACACCCCCAACGCCCGCTTCACGCCGCCGCATCACGGCGCTGTTACCGCTCCCCTCCTGTGTCGGGTAATCCACGCGAACTCCGTAGATCCCAATAGTTAAAAACCGTTTCGCGCGCGCGGGCGTAACTCCGCCGTCGTCGGAGTTTCGCGGCACTCTTGCGCGCGCATTTTTATATTTTCTTTCTCTCCTCTTTCTCCTCATTCCACCTTTCGCCGTCCCCTTGAACCATCGCACGGGTATGTGGATCTCGGATTTACCGGGCAGGTGGAGGCAACCGAAGCCCGCAGCAATCGTACCACGGAATTATTTAGAACAGTGGATAGTAGCCACGTTGTAGTTAGGTTGGCTGCGGTGCCCAGGACTACCACCCCATATCCACCCTACCTTTGCCGTCCCACACCACGAGCGGACCCCGATGTTCAACCACCCTACTCACCCTCCTCTCTATTCCCCCTCACCTCCGGTTCCCTATCGCCCTTCTGCCCCCGTACCAGCCAACCATCCCTGCCTCTCTTGTCCCCTTTTGCCCTTCACCAACCACCGAGTGTACTCCACCTCCAGCCCGGCTTAGTTCACCCACCCCCCCCTGCCTCTCTTGTCCCCTTTTGCCCTTCACCAACCACCGAGTGTACTCCACCTCCAGCCCGGCTTAGTTCAAAGCAGCCCAGCAACCCGCCACCCTCACCCGACTCTCCCTCCCCCTCCGCACCCTTTTACCGCTCCCTCGCCCACTCGCTCTCTAGCCACCCATCTACCCGCCACCCCCTAGCAGTAGCTCGATGTACCCTTGCGTGCTTGCCTGCCTGCCTGCTTGCCTGCCTGCCTGCCTGGCTGCCTGCCTGCCTGCCTGCCTGCCTGCCTGCCAGCCATCCACCTAACCCAACCACCCCATCCACCACCTACTTTCTCTCTCTCTCTCTCTCTCTCTCTCTCTCTCTCTCTCTCTCTCGTGCGCGCGCTTTCTATCTCTCTTCCAACTACGCTACTACCAACCACCCACACTCTGTATCCCCCTTTCGACCCATCCCCCTCGGCGCACACCAACCCTGCCTGCTATGCCGCAACCACCCCCGAACAGAAAACACAGCTGAGCCAACGTGCTCTCGGGCTGAAATGCCTTCCACCTTTCAGAGGGAAGAGTGTCTTGCTGCTTCGCTCTCCCGCACACCCACCTTCCGCCCACTTCACATTCCCCATTCCACTCCCCTACCGCCTTTCCCGCCATCCTATCTCCTTTTCGTTCCTCGTTCTCGACCTTCCTTCTGCCGTTGACGTCCCGGCTCTCTCGCTCCTCATGCGATACGTACGTAAAATACATAACTGACAAAATAATTGAAGGTACGATTGTAACCGCGAACTGTCCTTTCTCTTGTTTTCCCTGGACCTGCATTGATTCTCACCCCTCGTCCTCAAATAGATCGCGGATGTATAAGTTTAGATGAGATACCTGTCCACCGCGGGCACGGCAAGTTAGTTCGCGAATATTTTAGCGAGTACATCCTCCGTAACGGTCTCGCGTCGCGCGTGGTTGCTTTCCTTTCCTCTCACCGTGCATCCTTTAACCGAGAAACAAGTCCGACCGTATGCAGGCACACAACGCTACACGGCAATATAATTCACCCACCGCTCCCAAGTGGCGTTTATTTCGATGGTTAGTGCCTCTTTCGTCGTTTGTCGTGTGTCTGCATTCCGTTCGTAGGGTAATTTCGTTTGTGGCGATTAAGTCTTTCGCGCGTTTCTGATAATGCAAACACTGCTATATTAATAATTACAATGATTAACCGTAATCGTAAAGAAAATTATTTACTTCAAAAAATTTTTGATAATTATATTGTTACACAACATATATAGAGAAATGCATAAGAATGAAAATAATCGTTTTTTTAATAAATTTAATTTTCAAAATAAATTCTTAACGTGAATTCAAATTTTAAATGAAAGTCGTAATTTTTTGACCAATTTTGTTTACGAAGTTGCTCTATTATTACAAGTTTTGAAAAATTTATGATTAAAATTGCAAAAATGTTAATATTTTAAGTATATTTTGACACAAAGCTATTTATGATTATTTACATAGAAGTCTATTGCATCAAAATTACGATAAACTTTATATTATAATAGACTTACAATTAGATATTAATCATAATTATCTGTTTAACCATAATAAGTTGACATAATAAGTTTCTTTTAAGGACTACATGTCTTAACAACATTTAACTTTGATTAGAATAAGCGACATGTTATATATTATATAATTATAATATGTATATCAAAATTTACGGAAAAAATTTTTTTCAAACTTTCACCAATGTTTCAAATTGTGATACAATAATATATTAAACGGGATTCAGCGTTCAAAGAACTGTAAAACTGAAAATAATGTAATTTTTTATTTAATATTATTATTGATACGAGTGTTCCATCATAATATAATTTATATTATGATTTTTTTCTTTTTATCATGATTTTTTAAATTTCGTATTGAAAATGAAAAAACATTACGTAGAAGTAAAATATTTACTCTTATATATTTTTATATAAAACTATATAACTTGCAGTACAAAAATGCCTTCTTCCGATGACACCGCGACGCTTTGATTTTGTACATCTCGGATTTCTCGTAGTTTAAGACCGGCAGTAAATCATCATATATCCGTGACTTATAATAGATTCTTTACATATACCTATATACGAACAGACTATATATACTACATAGAAATACGATTCTTTATGTAATCGCACGTCGAACGATTAGTCCATTTATTTTCTTCCATGCTTTGTCCGCGTATTCGAGCGACTCATTAATAAGCCGACGTTTTGTTTTGTATCCCTTTGTCGTCGAAACAATTAATTCGCACACAATCAGGGCGATATTTTTAAATTGTCCGGCAGAATTTGTGTTTCGTTCGTACGGTATCGCTGCAAATTTTAGTTCGTTAATTCCATGCAGAATAGCTAGAGAGTCTCCAATGATCTTTTTACATCATCGCTTTCTCCCTTCACTTTCCTTTCTCTTTCTCTCTCTCTCTCTCTCTCTCTCTCTCTCTCTCTCTCTCTCTCTCGCTCTCTCTCTCTCGCTCTCTCTCTGCGCATAAGGAATTAGCGCTCAATTAATAAACAATTAATCCAACTGGTTGCAACGTTAAATACATACTTAACTTACGGTACTAGCAATCGATATATCCGACTTAAAGCTTATGTTACGTGATGTATATTAAGCATATTATTCCTTTCTTGCAAAAATAACATGAATTAAAAATTTATTTTCTCTTTTAAAATCATTAATAAGAATATATTTAAACAATGTAAATTGTAACATATAAAAAAATTCAGTAAATATGTAAAATACTACCGATGATTTGATAACGAAGTTTGTTGTCTATTTATAAAAGAAATAAGTCTAGAAATTAAAGACAAAGGTTAACTATTTGGTATCGGAAGTTAATAGTTTTAAATATTTTCAACAATGTATACAAATACTAAGGTGTTAAAGAGGAATTCTTTTTTACATTGTACAAAGTATAATTATGTGATTATTAAGACTTGATAAATACTTTTAACAGAAATTCAAGAATTTCAGCGCTTTTTAATAGACTGAGATAGAAGTTAGTCAATAGTCGTTAGTTCCAATTAACCGTAAGATTAAGCGTACACTTAGTGCAAAAGGCATCAATCGTAGCGTATATACGTCTCGCGTCCTCAATTATCCTCTAAAACCTACATGCGTAGGAACGCGTGTGGCTGGCCAAAGCGCTGAAGCGAACATATGCGAGACTACTCACCACCCCCTTCGCACCAACTCTCTGGGGGCCGTCTATTCCGCACGTACTTACGCAACTGGTACCCGATACCAGTGTGCATGTCTCTGAGAATACCTGTCTCCGTAAAGCGGGTATTCCGTGTACACGTCCCTACCTGCTAGCAGAGCCCCGCCTTGCGAGCCACCCCCTCACAGGAGTGTAAGACAGAGAGAGCGAGAGAGAGAGTTTATACCGTCCTTCCTCTTCCTCTTTACTCTCCCCTCTCTTCTCTCACCCTATCTCTTTGAGTATGTGTACATCCACGCGCGTACACACGCGTGTGAAATCGCACCGACCCTCGTCGTGCGTGTGTCAGAGGGGACCATGAGCGAGAGAGCGAGCGAATGGTTGAAGGAACAGAGGGGTGAAAGAGGAAGAGAGAGAGAGAGAGAGAGAGAGAGAGAGGACGGGGAGAGAGGTACAATATTCTCTATGTATTAGCTACATATCCGGCACATAGGGTAGCTCCGAGTATATGGAGGTGATGTTTGTAAGGTGTAATACATAGGCGCGACGTACATAGGAGCGCGAGCGCGTTCCACCCACACATACATACACCCATACGCGCGCGCGCATACATATATGCAATACACATACCGAACCATGCGGACACATCCGCAGACATCGTCCCTGTGCGGAGCGTACTGCGGGGGTGGTTGAACGGGTAGAGCGCGGGACGGGCGGGTGTGGTGGCCGAGGTAGCGAGGAATGGGAGAGGATGGGCAGAGGGTCCCAACGCGGCTGACACACAAATAACCGAGCCACCTCTTCCCTCTGACTCACCCTCTCCCTCCCCCGTCCCTCGCAACCGTCCCCCGGAGTCTCTATCCACCCACCCGTCCACCCACTCCCGCACTAGCAACCAGCCAGCCCGTCGACCACCCCGAACACCCACCCCAACGCCTGTCCACCCCTACCTACACTCTCGCGACCGACCCATAGCCACCCATTCAACCACCCACCGACCGACCAACCGACCGACCGCCCGGAGCCACCCTTAACCAGCGTTAGGTACAGCTGAATTACGCACTCCGATGCGAATGCGGAACCAACAGGCAAACGCACGCCAGCAAGCGAGCGCGGAGAATTATGGGAAAATGAGCCGAAATTTTCTGCTTTCCACTACGACGAGCTGGCCGTGTCCAACAAATCCCGTCCGATGTCCGCGAGATCCGGGATACCAAAAATAAAAAAAAACGAAAAATACGTTGCAAACTAATGAAAAGCGCTCGCAAAATTATGGAAGATCCTGTTGATTTCTTTGTCTTTTCGTCAATAGCGATTAGACGAGAAATAGATGATCTTACCACCCTACAAATCCTGCTCCCTAGATGTTAGAGGTGCAGACGTGTTGGCTCGAATTTGCCGTGATCCACGGTGATGTGTACGAGGAAAACGCTCGCAAAGAGAGGCGGAGAATGTGTGATGAGGGGAGAAAGTTCGTACATTTCGATTTCCTGTACACAGAGAGAAAAGTCGGACATACGTGAGTAGTACGCGAATCGATCGTTGATACTGATAATGAAAAACAAACTGGACTTACAAGGTCGAGACTTTTCTATTTTAAAGAGCAATTGCATGATAATCACCGATCTTTAATAGTCGTTATTATATGATAAAAAAAGAAAATCAACACAAATGACAAATATAACAATTATACGAAATACATTAATTTTTATTATAAATTGCACAAAATAAACTCTCTACACTCTCTACTCTCTTGTTGTTCGTGTAATTTTTACATACTTTTCATACACAAAGTATCCAAAATGCATCATGTAATCCTTTTTCAAATGTAGATATTACAAAGAATAATACTGATTTTAAATGAAAAACGCTCGGATTTTTTAATTTTTTAATTGAGGTATAATAATCGCTCAAATGTAGACAAGTTATAAAGATGCAGAGTGCAATAAACGATGATTAAATATTTATATGGAAAAATGTACTTCGAACTTGTTGAAAGATGACACACTCCGTATATTCAATTCTCCATCTGCAAGCACGAAGCAACCGTACATTAGAGTCGTGCGTAATTAAGTTTTCCCTTAGGTTAATTAGGGTGTCATTTGTGTACGAGAATATCTTAACTGCTCGTGATTTAGAAATCACTTCACAGATGATTTACGGAATTTTCCACGTGAATGATGGTTAAATATTGCGTGATTCAAAAATTTTTTTCTATTTTTTTATTACGCAACATCGAGCGAGACAAAGTGAGAACAAAACATTTCTGGTCTCAGTATTCTGGTCAGTATTGTTATCGCAAAACGTTACAAACCGAACTACCGCGCGTACACAGGGTAGCGTACAAGCCGCATACGCGCGACGAACGTAAATAGTTATCAACACCTTTTGCGGAAACAAGCCTAATGCATCTGCGCGATGTGTGGTAACAGTACGTACACGGGCCACCGGTACGGGCATTCGCACGGCGTCGACCACGATCTCTCGGTAGAGAGAAAGGTCACTCCGCTTTCTATAGCGACGCGGCCCTCGCTCCTGTTGGTTTTACATCTACCGCACGACCCGACCCCTTTTTTTCCATCAAGACTCCACCGCCGATTCGGGAAGCGAGAGAGACACAGAAGAAGACAGGAGAAGGAGGAACAGAGAATCGCGCGATATCACGCACCGGGTATTCCTCTCCACTATGAAATCAGCCTCGCATCGCGGAAATCCACCTACCGTCACCCCATCCCCCGGGCCAGCCATCCAAACCACCCACCGGAGGCGGGGGACAGAGAGCCGGAGGGGTAAAGAGGGGGATGGGGGGAGGAGGAGAGAGAGAGGTGCGGGTGACACGGCCGGGTGGCGGGAAGGGGGAATGAGGGTGGATTCCGCATGGATTTCGCACGTTTCAATGGAACAAGGCACGCTGATGTCAACCTACCTGCGTTGGTTGGGTTCAACGCACCTCTAAAGCAACCACACCTCTACCCACCCTTGCGGAACGTTCACCACCTTCCCCTCTATTTTACCCTCTCGATCCACCTCCGACCTATGCCACCCTCTTCCCTTCATCGTCCCCCATCCTTCCCCCTTCTCTCCCCCTCGCGCTCTCACCGACCTCCATCCCGCCGAACCCTCTAACCACTCTACCAGTCGACCCTATCTACGTACGTAGCCGCGTTCGCTCGTACATACGCTCCCTATATGTGCCCCATGTACTTCGTTTACATACATCTGGTACATAGACCGAGGTATATATGGTATCAAAATGGACGCAACCTACGCCAGTGGGCACGGCGCTAGATACGGACGCACGCACGCACGCACGCACGCACACACGCACATATTATACGCGTGCTCGCGCGGCTATGACAAACCGCATTCACATATACATACGCGCGGTTATAGCGCTCTGTTATAACAGTAGAGACTATCACGGGAAACGTATACTTGCACGTGTGTGCGTGCGTATACGTGGCGTTACGCATCTTCGTGTGTCCCCATGTCTTTGCTCGTTCACTTGCGCACGTGTCTTATGTACAGAATGTACATCGTCGTCGTCGTCGTCGTCGTTGTGTCGTCGTCGTCGTCCATGGCGCCGTCGTTGCACGGCGATACATACGTCGTGCACGAGATACGTGTACACGCGGGTTGCGTATCGCCTCGGCTGATTGTGGACCTGTGCAGAATTGGGCCTCGACTACACTACGGGAACACGGCTACGCGCCGATAATCACAGGTAGCGATTCATCGCCGTGGAATCAGCCCTCTCGTTCGCCCTCTGTTCGAGACACGGGACGCCCTAAAGGGACTTTGAGATATGGTCACGGTTAGTTGAACAGCCGATACAGCCTGGTCGCAGAGCTGCGGACACCGGCCTGTATCGCTCGTCAAACGCATTCCTCCATACGTGCCATTATGCTCATTAATTTCTGCGCTGCTAAAGACGAGAAACTAATTTTTTTTTCCAAATCTACAAAAGAGAATGATGATATAATATACGAGCGGATTAGAGAGAGAGAGAGAGAGAGAGAGAGAGAGAGAGAGAGAGAGAGAAATAACTATAAGATTACATAATGAAAGGATAATTGATAAGTGCTATAAATATGAAATTCATGTTTAATAAAGTTTTGTAATCATAATAAATATAATAATCGCACAGGAAGATGTGATAATTACTCATTAATTTCCGTGCTATTAAAGTTAAAAGAATCTTTATTCAAGATCTACGATGAGTTGAAAGAAAATAATAATATATGGACAGATTAGACGACTCAGATTACATAATAAAATTGAAAATGCTACAAATAAAAATTGATGTTTAAATAGAGTTTAATATTCAAAATAAATGTGATAATTGCTCATTAGCTTTCATGCTATTAAAGACGAGAATCTAATTTTTATTCAAGATTTACGTCACACGACAGAATAATGTTATTCGAGGAAATCAGATACTATCATCATAATTACAAGATTACATATCAAAATAACAATTAATAAATGCTATAAATAGAATATGAAATCAATGGCATTTAAATAAAGTTTAATAGTAGTCATCAAAATGTGATAATCACACGCGAAAATAAGAAACTTGTATAGATGTAATTTACTTACTCTTGTAAAAAATATGAATTTTGATCAAACCGAAATATAAATTCCAGTTAACTTAGATTTTGTACTAGACTAGAATAGATTAGATTAGAAAGAAATTACAATAAAAGTTTAGAGCTTTGATTTCTATAGTTTGCGTTATCACATATACGGTCCTATAATATATAATATTGTTTATAATAAAAGTACAATAATAATTAACACGGAGTTTATTTTTGTATATCAGTTATATCATCGAAAAATGAATTTATCACAGCTATACCGGCTTGAAAATCTTTGTATAAATTATGCAGGAAATGTTCGAGGCTGAAATAACTTTCGTGTCTGAAATAACTTTCATTGAACTTGCGCTGCCGACTCGCTGAAAAAATACTCGACGCGCCCTTTCGCAACGTAATTATGTTAACGACGAGGCGAATAGATGCCTCGCGCAATCGTAACCTTTCGGATTATTCTGCTACTACTTTCCGGTGAATACATAATTCGTTTGTAATCATGATCGTCCTGGGATCCTCTCTCGGAACGCTCGCGACGCATTGCGGTAGCTCGCGAGCTCGAGCTCATGCAATGCGAGACCCTCGAATTTTTAGTCCGCACAAACATTAAATATTCGCAGTCGCGGCCCGGTCCGGCCAGGCCATACCATACCACGCCATGCCGTTGTGCGGATTTATTTGGGAATATTCGCGCGCGCGGATCGTGCCGCGTCGCGCACGGCTCTTTTCTCTCTCTCTCTCTCTCTCTCTCTCTCTCTTTCGTCGCACGTATGCGTACATACGTGCATACGTGTATAGACGGATATGGACAGGTGCGCGTGTGCACGCGCGCGCGGCCGCAGATACTGCACAATGTTATTTAAAATTTCGACCATTCATATTTCACCGACGCGACCGTCGGTACAGGTCGCGCAAATATTGACGGTCGCCGAGCGTGTATCGAGCCAAGCTGGCGCACACGGCCGGATACTTTCGTAAATATTTAAAGGACCACCCGGGTGGGTAATTAATCGGCTCTCAATGGAGCGTTAAAACAATCGCGGGATCGGTAGCGGCAAATGGAGTGAGAGCGAGGAGCCCTCTTCGCGCTTACGAGGACAAAAGCGCAGCGTGAACAGCGCGCGCGGACGGGAATGACGAAATTTTCGGAAGAGTCGTTTCAATCAGAAACCTAATATTCTTTTCCAATTTCGAGCCAATCGATCCGGCGGTCTGCTGGAAATTCCCTTTGCTCCCGCGCGCGCGGTGCCCATCCCGCACACGCATTCCCATACCTACATACGATAAACCGATACAGCGCGGCCCGCTTTCTCTCCCCCTTTCCCTCCTTCCCCCCCCCTCTTCCCCTCTTCCCATGTGAGACCGCACACATTCCAACGTAAAACGTAACTAATTACCAATACCGTTATTGTATGAGTAACGACCGCACACTGTCGTCCAGTCCCCGTGTCGCTCACATTTTGCATCTCGGACGAAAGGAGGAGTGACGTGCGCGTCATACCCATGGGATAATAAATAATGTCTTCTTACGTTTGCTAGGAAAGTCGGGTAAAGGGGAAAAAGGTGTGATTAAAGTTTAATTTAGATTTGAATATGTAACGCTGAGGTCGGGAGATGTAATTTCATGTGAATTTGGATACCACGCTGCAACGTGGTATTGTGCAGAATAATCGATTACAGGAGGCGGCGTGTAGTCACGAAAAACAGCACAAATCCAATATTTTATTATTCCGTAAATTTAATGATTACATCGCGAATGGATTTTTAACATTCGAATTTAATTAAGTCGGGCATTTAACGTTGCTACTTTAGAGAGTGATTAACCGGTGGTTGGAAAAGGCCTGGTTCTACTATTGGAAGTAATTAAATTACCTTACATCGGAATTCGTAATGCTTAATTAAAAGTTGTAAAAAATCTTGATAGTGCTGGAAGAGGGGAGAAGGAATTAACTCGAAAGACTTTCGCGGTTCGGTTGCATTCGGCGAAAATAATCCAAGACTCGTCCTACTTTTATCACGACACGTCCTATATCTCACCATCTCGACGACACCTTTGCACTAGGTAAGTCGACCCAGCTTCCTTCTCTCGACAGCAAGGGTTCCGTTAATCTAGGATCCGTGGGGTGAAACGGTGGTGCACGGGGAGGACGGAAGTGACGGGCGGGATGGGCGGAGGGAAGGTTGACGGAGGGGCGGATAGAACGACGAGGGAACTGGAAGGACCAAAAGAGACTACGAGGGTAGAACCGAGAAGATGGCCGAGGGAGAAAGAGCGGGCAAAGTGGAAAAGGGACGAACGGAGAACGGCTGCGGAATGGGATGAGAGACGTTCGTGCGGGGGCGGGTAAAAGGGGTTTGCACAGCACTGGGGGCTCTTGATAAAGGTGGGGTTGGTAGATCCGTTGATGAAGGTTCAGGCTAGAGGGTTACTCTCCGCTCTTCTACCCTGATGGCTCCGAGGAGGTGGAGGCGGCGGACGAACCGAGGGGGAGGATGGGGAACGAGAAGCGACTCCGGAGGTAGGAAGACGAGGGTGTGGGTCCGGTGCGGTCCAAGAAGCACTGATTCATCCCCCGAGTTATGCCCCGGACGGTCAAGGAAGATATACAACGCCGATGTATTTTCGCGTCTCGCTCTTAGACTCCTATGGCTCTTTTCTTCATCCACGGCGGAGAGCACAAAGAGCGGTCAGAAGGATGAAGATGGAAGCAGTGGGGGAGGTACGGGGAAGCGGCCGAGTCGGAGCCACCGCACCGTCGATAACGAGAGGAGCGAAACGCCTGGGGAATTGAACGCGGAAGACAGGGGAATGGAAAAGAAAAAGAGAAACCAAAAGTGTCGAAATTAATAAGGGCACCGTCGCTTATTAGCAGTAATAATGTGACGTTTTTCGCGAATTGCGTGCTTATCTTTCTGACGTTTCTTCGCAACGAAGAAATCGATTGCCTCTATGCCACGAAATCGATTTGAAAGATTTGCGAATGTCAAGTTGAGAAAAAAATTGTCGATATTTGTGACGGAAAAATTTCGCATTGCGTAAAAATCGCCGCTAAATTTCCATATCAATTTCGTAATCGTCTTACTTAACATTTTACTTTTTCCTTCTTGTTCCTCATTAGTCATTAACATCTGAAAATTTAAGAAATGATTTTAAGAAATGATGTTGATGAAAACTTTAACAAACAAGTGATAAAGAGGAAAACGTAATGACATATTGTATGTGCATGCAATTAAAAATGTTTTTGTTGTTTGAAAAGAAAGTTAATATTTGCGTGTTATATTAATTATTGTGCTGCTTCTTCTTTTTATGTAACAAAATCATAAACACGATAGATATATTTTAATGAAATAAAGAGAACCTTAGTCATGGCCATATTTATAAATATACGGTATATTTATAAATATATTACTAATGTATTTCAATATATATGGATTACGTTACTCTTTCTAAATAAATAAACACTTTATATAAAATAGGGAAATTAAGCTTTATCGGTAAATTTGTTTATTTGTAACATGATTATCTAAAGTAGCTTTGGGATTTAAGGATTATTTTAAAATTCCGGTCCCTTACTATAACAAGCTCAAAAATAACGCAACAGATTTTCTTGAATGTTTTTAGCGTTCAATATGATTTTCTACGTTTAGTATGGAATAGATTTGCACGGAAACAGATAGGTCGTTTTGCACAGCGATGTAGATACTTCTCGGAGAAACCAGCTCAGGGAAGTAGGAGGACTATGAGAACATCTCATCTCAAACTAAAACCATAGCGAACCTCGAAGGGGCTCGCCGGGGTGTGAGACCGTAACGACGGGGCGTTTGGATGACAAAGAGCACCAACGGAGTTTCGGAACACTGCATCGCTCTAGTCTGCTACCGTTTGGCTCAGGAAAGTGTATATAAGTCGTAATACTAGTAGCAGCCAATTAGAACGCTATGTAACAACAAGCACGAAACTTACGCTATATAAAAGGAAACATATATCTAAGGCAAAAAAGGTATTGTTGGGACTATCTTTTCGTAATATAAAGGATATATTGTAGTTTCTCACTTTCGTAAACTTACACATACGTATATATTCTTGCCAAACATCACATATCGTCTTCAGTAGATATTAATAGTATTTACACATAAATTTAGTGAAAAGTAAAATAAAATTATTTAATATAATTTCAAATTATATTAAATAATTTTATTTTATAAACAATATAATTTTTTTGTGTGTTTATATTACAATTTTATTAAAGGAATAATTTCATCTCTAAGGATGTATTATACATATTTTTTAATAAAATGAGAGATTACGAGAAAATTATAAATTTTTCTATGTTACATCTGTGGAAGTAATACAAAAGTTTGATGGTGACTTAGAATCTAAACAAAAAATTGTTTCAATAAGAAATAGACATGTATTTAAAGAATTATTAAGATAAAATAGAAAATGTTCATTTAAACTTTAAAATTATATTGTTAATATAAATATTGATCTTTTTGAATTGTTTCTTATGTATTTAATATTTCTATTAAAATGTCTAATATCAGTCATTTATTGGCTTTTTTGCAGAGATTATACACCCGAGACATGCTTAATATTTGTGAATGCTAACTAATCTGACTTATTAGCATAATTTTCGCAGCAATGCTTCACTGTTAATATTCTTATTAATGTTCTTTTAATATTATTACGAACTTGTAAGAACAAAATGTAAAATTTCTAACGTATAGAAAAGTATGATATAAAATAACGAATGTTGCTGAATCGACTCAGTTTTATCGAAAATTCTACAACGCGTAACGACATCGTGCACGTTTCGCTGTATCGTCGCGCATTACAGCAGATAGTACATATAGATAAGAACTTATAGTACTTACACGTAGTTTCTCATGTCTATCGAAGCACTCGGAGGAGCAAGTGGACGTTTGCGAGCCGTCAATTCGATCTTACACGAATTCTCGGATTACCGTAGTTCGACAATGGGTCGGGCAGGCAGTGAAACAGGATGGGTTACCTCATTCGCGTAATGGAAAAGTAAATAACCTCCGATCGTTATACGAAGAGTAAGGGGGTGGGGTGAGTATGGCAGGCTTCTTGGCGGCATAGGTGTTAGTTTGGACAGGAGCGGCAAAGGGAGGAGAAGGGCAAGCAGGGCGGTAGAGAGGGAAGCAGATAGGGCGCGATCACCCGTGGTTCGTGGGCCGTGGTTCGTAGTCAAAGAGAGTGGTGGGAGGTAATAAGGGTAAACTACTCTCGTTCCATTACGCGCGTTATCAAGGTCCGTGCGAAGCGTTTATTAATAACCAAGGAAGCTAATCTCTCCGTCTCGCTTACGCGCCCTTTGCTCTCTCGGCCTCGCAGCCTCGTGTGTCTTGTTACCCTTTCTCTTTTCGACCGACAGCAAGCGTCTCAGTAGAGACCACCGTCTATTCGGCACGCTCGAAATTCCATCCAGAATTCTGTTTCTTGAACGTGTGTGCGTTACGGTTATATCTGTCGCTACCCTTAGCCGTCTCTCGGGCGCCTTTCCTCCCCCGAATAGTCGCCCCTCGAGATGGTCGCCCGAGAGACGAAGCGGGGTCGAGAGGGGGGTTGGATATCTCGGGCGTCCTGTCCGTAATATCCCTAGTCCTCCTGCTTCCACCTAACTCATCCCATCCACCCTCTCCCGTCGTCCTCTTCCACCCCCCCCCCTCCCCCTCTTAGTCCCATTTACTCGCAGTGAGCCAGCCCACGTTCACCCCCCGGGGGTCAGAGTTAGGAGGGTTGCCTGGCGCCCTTCTACTGCCCCCGCGTTCGCCTCTATGCCCCTTGCCTCTTTCTCACCCCTTGGACGCCACACAAAGTGCGGACGGTTAGGGGCCGATGGTTTGAGGGGGTGGTCGGTTGGTTGGTTGGTTGGTTGGTTGGATGGGTCAGGATGGAAACGGACCGCGAGTTTACGAATACCGATTGTATGTACGAGCTTGTGCTCCTATACGTATGTATATGTGTGTATCTGTGTGAGTGTGTGTGTGTGTGTGTGTGTGTGTGTGTGTGTGTGTGTGTGTGTGTGCGTGCGTGTGTGTGTGCGTGCGTGTCCGTGTATATGCGAACGCAAGTTTCCCATGTTGGGCAATGATCCTGTACCTACCAATGGTGTAAATGTAACCAGGAATGCGTAGTGAAGGTATCCTTTGTCACCGGGTAAACGACTAAATTGTACGTCCTACTGCTGGAGAGACTGCTGATATACAATATTGCTAATGTCCGGCACAGATCGCATCCTGCGTTAGGGATAATGAGAGAGTTTCGCGCACGTAGAAGTCTGGCGAGATTGGTGGTGGCTGGTTAGTTACGGTAGGGCACTTATTGCGATCGTAAACTGCTTTGATCTCGCGTGGGGATTTTTTTACGACGGGACGCGAGCGAGAACGTCGTTAGCGAGAAATACAAGACATGGCGGAATTATTAATTATACATCGTCTGCCGTGTTGGATCGTCGAAGTTAATTTACGCAAATCTGCCATTTGCATTCAAAGAATTGAAATTTTTTACTAGAGAAGATGATAGAAAGAGAACAGAGACCGGAAAAGTCTAAAGTATTAATGATATCATATGAAGAAGCAGTTTGAAACGTGAAATAATTTATATAATTTATGTTTTATGTTACTAGAGTGTACGCATCAAAAGATATAAATAATAATAAGAAATAAATAATAAATATTAAAAAGACGTTGAAACTAATGCTTGAATAAAAAAGATAAAATATTAGATCAATATGCTTTCTCTTGTTTATGTGTAAGAAATTTAATATTTTATAGATATTAACAAATTGGATAAATATATTTATTGTAATTTTAATGTCAAAATATTATCTTTATTGTTATTTAAGCAATAACAAATAAGCTTGCTACCTAGTTAATGATTTAATAAACACATTTTGTGACCAAATTTTTTTGATTATATGAATTTTTTTTTCTATATGAAACTATAACAAAATTACTATACGTAATACTACTCAAGTATAACAAACGGTTTTGAACTTTTGAATAGGAAAGTAAGTCGGAAAAGTTACATTTTCGAATCTTTACATAATCTTAAATATATATCTCGACAATACTCCAATTAAAACTCATATCGATTCGGCCACTCACAATTATTCGGCATCAAAGGTTTCCCACGCATCGAATGATCAGTGAAGGTATGCTTTGCTACGTGAAGTATTTTGCGACGGATTATCGCGTGATCTAATTTACTTTTCTCCCTGTAGCGGCTATTTTCGAATAAACACAAAGATAACTGAAAGAAGAGAAAAAGAAATAAACGGAAAGTGAGCGTAAGAGTACAATAATTTGATGCGATTGTGTACTCGCTGCGAATGTACATTCAATTTATTGTTATTTTGTATAATCCAATATATTATTTTGTGATTTACGTATAATAAAATCATCGGCGATTTCCGCTTGAAATTAAACATTCTTTTTTTATCGTTGAAATGTGTAAATAGTAGCATAACGCGACTACGATAAATATTCCACACAATTGTAACAATTATAATTCTTTCTTTTTATTCTTCCTTCATGTGGACAGTATTATTTTCATACTTCCGTATGTTAATCCTTTCCGTCCCGTGTCAACTTCGAAGATATGGATCTTAGGATCGACAATGGTATGGGATATCTCGTTTTGCCCTTGTTTTAGAATGACATTGACGAGTCCATCCGCAAGTATCCAATATCAGCAATTCCAAAGATGCATCCGTCATCGTCGGGAAAGGATCTAATCGTCCTTCGTCGGTTCCCTCGTTTTCCTCGTTTCCGGGAGTATTGCGCAGCAGTCGAGCCTGCGCGAGGGGATTACGGATAAAAGTCGAGAAGGGTTCCGGGCGATACAAACCCACCGTTTTTCATCCGTCCCTCCCGCTTTCCTCATCGCTCCACAAGTTTCGCCTGGAAACACAGCCGGTCGAATGCGTTTCAATCCGCGCGACTATTGGATGGTAACTGGATTGGTCCATCCGAATTCGATGATTAACCGCGTTGTCTAAATATCAATGACTTTACCCGGGCGAGCTGGAGTAAGGGACGCGGGCGCAGGAGGGCGTACAAAAACGATGACTGCGGAAAATCATTTACAGCGTTTCCGATGGGCGGCGGCGCACCGCGGGGAATAAATCGTGTGCACGGTAAAATTGTAATTTCGCCACAGAGAAAATAAAAACATACACCCGCGCTCGTCCGCGCGAATTACGCGCTTCAATTTTGAACATCATATATTTCATTTCGCCGCAGCAAGTTGCGTTTTTGGCCTCGCCCATTGTGTGTACCCTAAAACGGCCGGCACGAATTTACAAACCGATACGTGCCGCCGCATATTTTCGCTTCCGAAAAAAATACGAATCCCTGATGCTCGATGCGTGGTACACAGTTATATATTTTCCCAAAAAAAAAAAAAAAAAAAAAAAAAAAAGGAATAAATATATAAAATAAAAAGTAAAAAGAGAGAATATCGCGAATCATTCGAAGTTTAGTACAGGCACGAGTATGAAAAAGGGCGTTACAGATTTGTAAAAAAAAAAGTAACTGCAGCACAAATAAAGACTTTTCCTTTCCTTTTTTTTTTTTTTTAAGAACTTGACTTTAAATCGTGTATAGAATTTGCAATTATAAAGATATTCTAGCGGTCCTGCTGCATTCTAAATATGTTTTTCTCAGGAATGTTGTTTTTTTTATACCACCTGGTTGGATTACCTCCTCACGCGAACGCATACACCCCCGACAATAGATCCCAAGGCGCGTTCCGGATGTTCGCATATACGCGTCCGCTCGCATATCCGATATCGGTAATTCCTCCACCGTGGAGTTTCTCGGGTCACCCTCGTCCATAAAGCGCGCCTCTCATCTCTCCATAGTCGGAAGGAAGGATCGGGAGCGGGGGAAGGGCGGGCGATTAAGAGGTAGAATCGATGGAACGGGAAAGACAGAAACAGACGGGATGCGCGCGTACGAACGATAGAACGATAGATTCGCGAAGGGGAGGAGAACCAGATAGAAAGATAGATAGAAAGAGAGAGAGAGAGAGAGAGAGAGAGAGAGAGAGAAAGAGAGGGCGGGGGAGGGGGTT
>NW_011627316.1:373244-386401 GCF_000204515.1 Acromyrmex echinatior | reverse complement strand
ACCCCCTCGTGCCGATCCATACGCACCCCAATATCGCCCCCAGGCCGTGCAATCACGGCGTACAGAGAATGGGATGAGTCCTATCCGAAGAGGATGGGTTGGATGGTCGGATAGTGCGGTGCGGCGAAGAGGAGGAAGGAGGATACAAGGGGCGGTGGGTGCAACCGGAGCTGAACGAGCTACCCCCGATCCCCCGTCGCCACCGCCACCGCCGCCGCCAATTGTGCGTCGTTGACAGGCCTGCATCGGGGGAAAACTTATTGTTGCGCGCGGAAAACCAAAGAGAACGTTCCCTCGGGGGACGCGAGCGCCAAAGTTACGGATTAAACGCTCCCCACGATGATGATGGGAGGTAGGAGGATGAGCGAAGGCACGGAACTCCATCTCGCCCTTCCTGTGATGTGTGCTAACTCTTCCTTGTTTCCTCGCTTCCTTGTTTCTTCAAGGATCGTACGGAGAAAGATCGGAGGATTCTCTCTCTTTCTCTCTCTCTCTCTCCTTCTCTCACGGACATACACGCACACATTCTCCTCTCTCACTTTCTACTCTCTCACTTTCTTTTCCTAGCTCTATCCTCGATCGAAAACTAACGTGTGAGATTCACCCTTCATGGTGGTAGATCGTGAAGAGATATCCCATCGACAAGAAACAGTGGCGGAATGTCAAAGGACGACGATATTCGTTTAGCTTCTTTTTTTAGAAAAGATTGGTCGACGAGGGCAGTCGAAGAAATACCGTATATTGAAATATTTAAGTCGAATTGGACCTAAATAGGGATCGATAAATATTTCAGACAATTGTTGCCGTCGTATTATATTCTTTATATATATATATTCTTTCATGAATGTCGCTTCCGCGACACATAAATTATAACCATCGAATAATAAAATAATAGTAGACTGCAATATTATTTAGCAAAGAATGATTTTTTTCGAACTTTTTAATGTAACAAGACTAATTATTTTTTATATATTTTTTGAATACGAATATATTTTCAAATTGTTCCATTAAGTTATTATACAATTTTACAAAATTTACAATTAAGTTATAAAAGTGCTATTTTTACGTACTTAATGTTATTATAATACAATGTATGACGTATCATAGAAATTTTATTGCAATCAAAATTAAATATGTTGTTAGAACTTTCAGTTTTTGAAAGTTTTTTTTAGTATCGACTACGGTTAATAAAATGCGAATTAAGTCATTAAAACCTAATAAATAATCTTTAACTATATTTATTTAAACGTAAGAGTTTCTTAAGAGACCGTTGAATACGAATTCGATGTCAAAATTGACAAATTCATAATGGTATATTCAATATGGCGGGTCAAAACTTGGAAAATGTCCGAATTATTGCAAAAATTGATGTATAGATGTTTTTAATAATTTTGAATTTGTCAATTTTAATATTGGATTTATATACAACGGCCTAAAAGAATCCTTAACTTCAATTCAACTTTAAAAATATAATTGAAAGCTATTTGTCTATAAATCGTCTTTGATTCATTAATCTGTAATCGATCCCATATTTAATGAATACATCATTACAGTCGACACTAAAAATCTTTTTGAGAATTGAAATTCCCAACAACATACTTAATCATAATTGCATCAAAACTTCTCCAGTACGTCAAATATCGTAATATAACAAAATATGTAACCTTTAATAACTTTTTTGCAACTTAAAATGCAAATTTCTTAAAATTGTGACGTAATTGAGCAATTTGGATACCGGATTCATATTCAGCATTCAAAAAACTACAGGAAATAACTGTCTCGTTCCAGTGTCTCTTTTTTACACAAACAATGTAATCAAGCCAGTATATTTTCACAGACTTTTATCAGACTTATTTTCAAAATTTGTTTCTTTATACGAAAAGAATGGTTTTGCTAAAGTATTTGAACATTTCCTAACTAATATAAATCTAAAAATGATTTTGTCATATTGCCAAACTAATTATAGACCGCTCAAGCTAGTTGTATATCAAAAATAGAATATTAAAACTTTTGGTAACATTGCTTGTTATGCTTGAGCGTCTTATATCATTTTAATAGTTGAATAAAATTTCAGATATATATTTAGTTAAATTTTTAGATATCTGAACAAAATCAATCTTTCAATGTAGTATCACAAATGATTTACGTATTCAGTATAATACGAGGAAATAATCAAAATCTGATTTGCAAAAAAAAATCACTACTTGTCCTTTACGTACGTGCGTTGGAATGTGTCCCCGTGAAGGAATGCGGGAAGAGGAAGAACTGAATGAAATTGACTACGTCGATACGCGGAGGCGGATACTTCGAGAGGATTTATAGCACGGAATACTTTGCGGTTTTACGAGAGTAGAGAATAAGAATGGGCGTTACACATAGATAGTGTTGCCGCGATGTATTTTTGAATATTTGATCTATCTTCGTTGCCATCACACTTCAACTCATGGAGTTGCGATTGTGTATGTATACGTTTTACAGTAACCCGAATCTCTAATGTATAGTTTTTGTTCGTTGAATATTTCAAATCTTCCAAAGATTTCGACTACAGGTAATACAGACAACATTACTCAATTTAGTATACGTAATAAAATTTATTTCTTATCTTTCTTTTCTATTTGTAAAACATGTGAAAAGTGGTCGTAAAAATGAAAACGAAATATTATCAAATCGATATTCGTAAAGAAAAATAGTTTGCGTACAAATTGAAATGATCAACTTGAAATTTTTAAAGCGAAAAGAAAAGTATTCTAAATATAAATATAAATCTCTAACTACATTTTGTTTCGCAATAAAAACGCAATTATTCGAAAAGAAAAGATCTGTTGTATGCTTACGAATTTCTCGTCGTTTCCTTCGCTTTCGCATCGCATACTAATTATTACGAATCGAGTTTCTTTGTATGAATCGTTTCGCTTTTATTACTCGTGCGCTGCGAACTTTCGCGCTTTCGTACGTGTATCGACCTATCCAACGAAGGGTGCGCTACTAGGGGAGGGGTGCAACCGTGGTTCTTCCTCCGAGGGGTGGCAATGGCCATCGGCGCTCCTAGGAACGCATTGCATTCTACACAGCGTACAACGTTTGCAATCACGTTAGCGATAATGGCCGTTGTGAATGAGGCTTAATGTTCAGAGGCTGCCGGTAGCTATTGTGCCGCTAGAAATTTATCTCTCGATTCGAACAATTTCCCCGCGAAGCGAGAATAAAAAAAAAATAAAAGGAAAAGGGAAAAAAACTAGAGCGCCGGTCAATTGAATTTCCACGCGTGCTGCGTGGAAAGTGAGAAGCGACATCCTGTTCGATTTAAAAATATCAGACGCGCGCGTACGATAAATTCCCTGTATTATTAAACATTCACCCACGCTAGCGGATGCAAACGGGATCATGCGACACGTACTATCCCCAACGAAGATCACTGTATAGAGCTACCTGCAAACACTGTATCATATTTCAACCATTCTTCATTCTCAAATTTACCCTTGATTTTTTTGCATTGCAGAAGCTTGATGAAAGTAATTATAAAGATGTAATTAACAATCCTCTTTTTTTTAACCTCAAGGAAACTTAAACGTCAAGAAAAAAATTAATAAAAGTACGTTGTATGTTTTTAATATTTAATATTCGGTGCACAATAAAAGAGGATTGGTCATATTTTAAAAAAATACCATTTAGTTTTCGAAGACCTTACAGCTGATGATATGACTGTCAAAATATCTGATTGTAATTTTAATAACGGATTCCTTAAAAGTTTAAAACAACTTAACGCGCTGATCTCTTTCTTAATTAAAATGAATGTCACGTCAATTTTTGATGGAGAAAGATCATAAGAAGAAAGGAAAAGAAAAAAGAGAAACTATAACGCAGCCAACAGTGGAGAAACACGAAAGCTCCAGTAGTCACCCCTTTACCTTAATGGCAGGCATCTGTTTTTCCCCCGCGAGCCGCCACCATCAACGGAACCCTCTCGCCAGGTCCTCGCGCGCGTCCCAACCTTCCTTTAATTAAAATTAAAAGACGGCAAACGCCGGATTCCCGGCGTCATTTACATCCCCCCGTCCCGCTGCTTTGAGACCGCCGCTTCCACCCCCCTAGCTCACCGCCAAGCCCATCCTCGTCATCGCCCTCAGTTCTCCACCCAAACCACCACTCCCCCCCGTCCCGCTGCTTTGAGACCGCCGCTTCCACCCCCCTAGCTCACCGCCAAGCCCATCCTCGTCATCGCCCTCAGTTCTCCACCCAAACCACCACCACCACCACCACCACCACCACCACCACCACCACCATCATTCGCCGATTTATATTCATAATTACGGCGCGCCCATACCCTCCGGTTTCACCTGGCACCCCATGGCGGCTGAATGTGGAAGAGATTATTAGCTGACGATGGAATCAAAATGGCAGAGAAAGTCGCGCGATGTACTGCACCCGCCATTACAAGCGTTCTTTAAGCCCTAATCATAATTCACTGACTTCATTGTGCTTCTAAAGACTATCTATGTCACGCATTTTGTCACGCATTCGTATTTGGCTAAATTAAAAGAACGAATTTTTTGGTCCCTTTGATGAATTACTCCATTCATGAATAAACAACACGTGCGAGAAAGGATTATTATCAAGAGGTACTCTTTCGTGACAAGAATTTAAAAACTGTATTAGTACAAGGACTTTTATTATTCAAAAGTAAATCATATTTTTCTCTACGAATTTATAAAATCATTGCTCAGAAATTTTCATTGCAATCAAAGGATATATGTATACGTCTTTGTACAGGTTGCATGCGCTAATCCATTTGCGTACTTAAAGTGGACAAAAAGTGAAACTATCGGGCCGAATAATAAATCGCATCGAAACGGATGGTGTAACCTCGTGAGATTTTATGACAACGTTATAAAACGAGGTGATGAAAACGGAGTTATGACTGTTAGATTGTTATGACGGGCTATATAAGAGTGGCGTATACCTATACACAAACACGTACACACAAACGCACATATACACAGCATACGTCGAAGGCGCCAGGCAATCCCTTCTTCCCTTCGCGAACCTCTAATTATTAATGGACGATAAATTTCCGCTTTAATCGTGATATCCTCGCTGCAACGGTCAGGCGACAGAGGGGTCGATAAAGACCGAGATCTGTGCCAACTGTATCAGCTAGGTCGGATGAATCTGTAATCGGGTCTGTCGTAATTGGCTAAATGTCGATTGCTCTCAGAGGTATTGGGGTAAACGTCAGTGATTGACTAACAAGAACAATGAATGAGGAATCATAGGGGTTGTGTGTTAAAATTAACATAAGGATGTCTCTCGGTTTCAGTTCCGATAAAACGTATTGTACATCGTATATCAGGAAAGTTAAAATAGAGAAACGTACCGATGGAAAAAAAGAGTGGATTGATAAAACAATGAAAATGATAATTACAAAGTTCGTAAAATTCTAATTCAAATTTCCTGTAGTTCTAATCTGATGTACTTTCTAATTTTAACTGGGAATGATAGAGAGAGAAGTTCGATCTTTATATAAAGAGAAGAGAGATTTCAGTAAATTCATCTTTATAAAGGTGATACAGTGGCCCACGGCGAAACACGTTTCCGAGTTTCTTTATATTAGGCGAACGATTAAAGACGCGATCGCAGATAATAATTTCATTCTACTTCCGCGCTACTTTCCTTGTACAAGACTTCATTCATGCTGGGAGTTACTTTGAACAGACGTACATATATACGGCTGGCAAATCTACTCTTTGGCTCTGATATTGCAGCGCGAGCGCATCCAGTGCGCACGTGCACGTGTGCATGTCGCACACACACACACACACACACACGCACACGCACACACTCGCAGAAATGATCTGAATTACACCGACTCGCGCGCCTGCGAATCCATCCACGTTCACGTTGGGGCGTACCGGGTGTACGGGACCAACTGGGGCGAACTGCTGGTTCGATTTCGCAAAAAGGGCTCCCGACGGTTTCGTGCTGACGTCACAGGCGCCGATGATCCGATAGTTCCATTACAGACCAAAATTCCTGGGACCGGCTGCGAGTCGTCGAAACGCATCGCGTGACGCGATTGAATTGTTTATACTCGCAATTGCGACGTGTCGTAATTACCGAGAAATGTTGTCCTGTTTTTAAAAATCCATTTACGCATCGTCCATTTTATCCCAATAGATTAAATTCGGCATCATTAGTTCAGAAACAGAAGATACAAATTGTATCTTCTGTTTCGTATTATTTTTACAAATCGTGAGAGACGGTACTTTTACGACATGTAACGTAAATCCGCAAAATTTGAAAGAGCCCATCGTTTCCCAAAATGCGAATATTTGCTATGCATTTCCATGATCGTTACAGTCCGCTTTTATTAATCGTATTTTCTTGTTCCGCGATCGATTTGATAGCAGGAAATTCACTGCGTCGCTATGTCGCCGCTCCATCATTGAAAACCATTAAAGCGGGTCGTCTGTGCAGTTTTTAAATTACACGTGCATGCGATAACCAGATCGATGGGCGAGCTTCTGGCTGCGAGACACTATTATCGAGCGTCATCAAAATATTTCAGGTCAGCGTGGTGTTCTCGCTGTAACGAGCCATCGTGCATCAACGGGGCGTGTCATGAGAATTTTCACTGTTAACAAGTCATTGTAATAATTTCCCACCTGGCTGATTGATGCGCGTACGCGAATAAAAGTTTTCAAACAAAAATAAAAAGCGAAGTAGGGAAAAAGTGCGAGCGTGTAAACACGGCGCGAGTCGTTTACCGCTGATTCTTGTTGGACACCTTTTTTTCTGGTTGCAATCGATTATCGGCCGATGCGTCAAGCCATCATCGCACATCGACGCGGCGTATAGTCCGGGTAATAAAATACAAGTGAGGTTGTACCGACATTGTGCAATTTTGTTGCGGCAGCTTTTTCCAGGCTGATTCTGTGTCAAGCGCTGGCGCGTGATAACGCATTGCGCCGGGCATTACAAACAATGGACCCGCGGACGAATGTGCGACCGACTAATCTGGATATATGCGAAAATAAATCTAGGACGTGCAATAGTCACATTATTCGTCCATTCCCGAGATACTCAAGAGCGGATTTTCGAACGAGAGCGGTTTTGCGTTTCAGCCGGCGAAGTACAAATTTTTTTAGGGTCGAAGTAAAATTTACCGTCTCCAACAGACGCATATTTCTTCCTTATTTCAAAAGTGACACAATTATAAAAAGAACAAGTTTTCTAGAAAAGAAAATAAACTGTTTTTCAAATTAATAGAACAAAGATGACAAAAAGAATATATTCTTAACATGATCAAATATCATTTTTCTTCTTTACAATTCATAAAAATTATCTTTTTTGAGTTATAACGATTTTGATGATATTTTTAAATCACTCTTTTTGACATTAAAAGTAACATTAAAGGTAATAATATTGACAATTCTCCTAATAAATAATGAAAAACGGACAATTGGGAATAAGGGGCAATTGGAAATATTACCTTTTGGATATATACAAAATACCTTTGGAATCTATTCTGTTAAATTATTAAAGAATTGAATTAGATAGAAAACGATCCATCCTAATATTCATCTCATTTCATTTATGTAAGATAAATTCATTTAAAATCTTCATTTTTTGAAGAGTATTACGCCGATCACTGTGCCAATTCCCAATTGCCTATTTGTCTTTTATTTATTTTCACCCTTTTTGAGTTGTAATGATTTTTTTTATGAAATTAAGTATTAATAATAGTAAAATTAATTTACTTTTACTAATTGACAAGATAATATTTGTACTTAACTCTTTCATAATAGTAAATTGAAAAATCACGTTTTTTTAGTTGTGTCACTTTTGAAAAAATAAACAAGTAATATGTGTTTTAAATACCTTAAGGCAAGTCAGCGTGATTATTAAAATTTATAATTTACGTAATCTACTTCAAAATATCAAAGATATATAATAATTCTGAGTTAATTAAAGTAGGTATAAGTCAAAAAAGTGTTACAAACAAAAACGGCACATATAAACGTGCATACGTTTACTTATGCGCCAAAATTACAAACGCAAAAAATTATTTCCCTCACGTACTATCGATTGCTCGTGACCCACTTTTCTGCGTTTTAACATATTACGCTGCGTGTTACACTGTCGCGATAAGAAACCCGCGCTAAAATATTTAAAAAGTACGACAGGCATTGCGAATTTTCGTTAATTAATAAAACCTCCGAGAGAGAGAGAGAGAGAGAGAGAGAGAGAGAGAGAGAGAGAGAAAGTGCCGCGCTACCTACGGTTTCCTGCGTCGTAGTTATGAATTGCTTCATTCATTGCACAGATGGACACATCGAGGTTACATTATTAGTAATGACGCACTCGTGGTGTCATCTGTGGCAAAAGTACATTAGAAAAATCAAATAAAATAACATCTACTTAAATTCATCTAATGGAGAACATTTTATACGCTTTAACATAATAATTCCCCACCGATGTATATACCGCATATGCCATTTTTGAGATATATTAACAGTATAGCTCTAGTATTTTATCCAAGAACTACATGTTGAAAACTAAAAGCTATATTACTATCCTCGTCGTGTAATATAAATGCTAATGTAAATGTATTGCAAGCGCTAATTCTTGAAATAATTTTAAATAGCGCTTTTCACTTAAATTGAACGATGTTCGAAAAAGCAAATTCTGACGAGATATGACTATAATCTTTCAAACTGCGATTTGTACATTTATTTGATAGAATTGTACATTTATCTGAAAGAGATGAGAACATCCATATAAAACAATACTTTTACTTTTCAACGTGGAAAGAATGGTTTTGCTAGAATATCTAAAAATTTAGCTGATTTAAAAATTTAGATTTAAATCTGAAAATAATTTTATTACAGCATCAAAATAATCATATAGAATGCTCAAACTGGTTATTAGAATGTCGAAACTTTTGCAGTATTGCTTATTATTATGCTTGAGCGTCCTGCATAATTATTTTGATAGTACAAAAGAAAATTATTTTCAGATATATGTGTTTTGTGTGTGTGTGTGTGTGTGTGTGTGTGTATCTAGTTAAATTTTGAAATACTTTAGCAAAATCGTTCTTTCCGTAAAATTTTCACTAAAAATCTTCATCGGCATCTCATATGTTATATTCATGACCAAATATGATATCGGACGCTGTTATACTAAATTATACAAGCCTATCAGTCTCGAAATTAAAAATACCATGTCGAGACAGAGTCACTTTAAATCGGCCGAAAAGCAGGAGATGGGACGCACTTTCGCGCGCTTGAATACGCGGAAAGGGGTGGGCGTCGCGATGAGTGGATGATGGGTGGTGGTGCGCTTTTCCTCGCATCCCGCCGACCGCAATCAACAGTTCCGGCAGTGAAGTAGGCGGCATTGCGCGCACGCATACACACACACACACACGCATGCATGGCATATGCGCGCCTATTCTATAGCGTGGTCAAGTCCAGGTTGTGCTGTTAGCCAAGGGTGACGACCGGCGCCACATCCACAGCGCTTCTAACCGACGCGCAATTCACCTAACAGACACACGTGTACCGCGCATACACATACTCGTACACATACTCGTGCAGAGAGGTACATGTACCACTCTCGTACACGTGGGCACGCATGTGCGACGCGGGCGCGTAGAGATAGAACGAGCGAATGGTTCGCTCTCACCTACATCAGTCGCTCGACATAGTCACGGACACACAATAAACACTTACCAGGTAGACTTCCACGCATTTACGTGCACACAGTGACACATATTTGACGGTTTCCCCATTATCCGTCGGCTCGCTTCGCCGACAGGCAGAATACTCGAGCGATGACTATTCAGGGGGGAGAGGATTTTATAGGGGGTGAAAGGTACACGGCATGTACCCCAGAGGCTCATGGAGGCGATGGAGAACGAGCGGTAGGGGAGAGGTGTGTGTATATGCCACACGTAGGTGGGCACCCAAAGGGAAACGAGCCAGAGGGTGGTATAAATTATACCGTTCAATCGATTTGCTGTCAGAGGAGACCCTCCGCTGCCACTACTACTGTGGAGGAAACTCATGCTGCCGTTGCTGCTGTTGCTATTGCCCGTCACTACAGCCGTTGCTGCTGCTGCTGCTGCTGCTGCTGCTGCTGCTGCTCTGCTATGGCTTGCTAGGGGTGCATTTAGTCGAACGAACGGACGCTCGAGCAGCACGCATACAAGCGCACAGGTGCGCTGTATAAGGTTGACATGCGTCCGCGAGGGAAAGGGTTTGTCACGGATACGAGGTATGGTTACGAAGGGCGGAGGCGCTACCCTCCAAAGGGTAGCTTTCTCTCTTCCTCCTTCTCTCCCCCCTCCCTCTCTCTCTCTCTCTCTCTCTCTCTCTCTTTTTCCCGCTCTCTTGTTGGATCGAAAGGGGATTACGATGGACTTGGACTGTACCCTCGCGTGCATCATCGCGCGAACTTGCAACGATGATCGGCCGTGCACGCCATCCCTCGATGTAGTGCACGTTGTCTGTGTATGTGTATATGTTTGCGCGCGCTTATATATAGTATATATACTCCACCGGGAGAAGTAGGTGCAGCTGGGAATTTTTTGCAGGTGAATTCTCGGGCGTACGGTACGCTGGTGCATTCTTGGAACGCGTGGGATGGATATAGGAGCGTCACGTACTCGGCGAAGTCTCGCGGTTGCGTTTCAGCTCCTCGGAGGATAATCAATATAAGTCAATAAGTGAAATTGATTGGATTTTAATGTCTTGCGAAACTTTCCTTTAATATAATTTATATGGATTTGACCTACCGCGCGACGATAGCTTTATTAAATATCAATTTTATAAATGATAATGTATCCGTCACGGCGGTTCCTGATATTCCTATAATTCTATAGATTTAGAGGAAGATTAATTAAAATTAATTTATTAAAATTAAAAAATTAATTAACTTAATTTTTTTCTGGATACATTACAAAGAAAAGTGTTCATTATCTACGTATATAGTATCTTTAAAGAAAGTTTTCCGCGAACAATCTGAGCTTGTTTTAAAATTTTATTTCGATTTACATACTAAATGGATTTGTAAAAAAAAATAGGTATGCATCTATGATACGCATAATGATACTAACAGATGTATAATTAATAATAATGTCTAAGTTAGTAACGTTCGACAGGTTATAGTTTGTCGCAAACGACTTGATGTAGGTTCAGAAGCAAAGCACATTCGATTCGGATATCAAGCAACGTAATGCAGTTAGTGCACCCGACACGTCAGATGCGTAATTTAGATAACATATGCAAGATATCACATACGCAAGCTGGATAATTCACTCAACCTTGGTACGATATCTCGGACCTGAAGGATACTTCACTCTCTGACATGAATGATGACACATTTCTCGTCACCCAAAATTTCAAAATTACGATGAGAACCGTATCAAAATTTATTTGACAATTATTTGTTAAGCTAAGTATTTTTAGATCTGCCTTAATTTGAGACTAAATAAGAAAATATGAGAGAGTTTAAAACGATGGTATATATTTCATTCTTTTCTCGAAAAATTATTTCTCTTTCTTTTCTTACATAAATCATCTGTAGATTATTTAAACTACATTTTTACATTATCCAAATTAAAGAGAATATTTTTTTACAAAAAATTTTAATTTGTATGAACTTTTACATATTATATTTGGCGGAGTTAATAAAACACGATGATCACGATGGTCAATACAAAAAAAGCGTATCATTCTTGGAGAACCGACATATTAGTATCGAAACAGCAAAGACAACTGGACGAAAAACAACTCCGATGAGTCGCGCGAGTGGCGCGCGTGAAAAGAGAAAGAGAGTTAATCGAACCGGCTCCGAGTTGGCCAGTAGGGGGTTGAAAGGGGCGATCTCGCGTAGGGGAGGGAAAAGTTTCGCAGCAACTTTCGTAATGCACGCCGGATAGTTATACAAAATTGAACGTGGAGGACGGTTGGTGAGAACGGCGGGGACTTCGGAGGAGAAAGGAGGGACTCCTAGCGAGGCAACAACGCAACACTCCGGGCAATGTGCCGTGTTTGCCGTTGGGGAAGGAGTCGGAGTGCCGTAGAAGGCAGGAAAGGCAGCAGTAGGTACGACAAGGGTGCACGGGACGCGGGGAAGAGATGGAGAGACAGGGTGAGTTGCAGGTGGTTAGGGGTGAGCGAAAGATGAGCGAGGGTGTGAGTCCAGAAAAGAGGGTTGGGTCCCCGAGTCCTCGGTAACTCACCCTCCAACGTAGAGAGCATCGCCAGAACTCCGGTCCGCCCTCTCGCTCCACTAGGGTTCTCTGCTCTTCTCTCTTTCTCTTTCTCTCTCTCTTTCTCTTTCACCCTCCTTGCTCTTCCTTTCACCCTCTCCCTCCTTCTTTCATTTCAGCCTTACGAGCGCAACCCCGTCCTACCGCCCTCGTCGCCAACATAGTACCTTCCAACGTTCTCGCCTGGCTTCAGGGACGCACAACGTCGCTGTAAAATTCCAAAATCCAAGGAAGGTTGTATACTTCCCCTTTTCCCCGCAATGCTACCATCATCAGTATCTCCCCGTCTTCCCCGTCTCGCTTACGCTCTTTCTACAGCGAGCGGCAATGAGGGGTTGGACCGTGGTGCAACTTTTCCACCAAAGTCCCGAAGGTTAAGCGTCCTTTCCTGGAAATTCCAGGAATCTTTGAGAGCTCTGGTGAGAGGAGGAAGGAATAACGTGAATAGAAGTAGCGGGGCAATTACTTGGGATATTAATAATTTTGCGACCATGGAAACGTAACACCGACGCCGTCGAGCGTGGTCTCTCTCGTGCTTCTCTCGAGGTGGACATTTCTTCGGCATGCCCTCGTTAACGCGCAGCGAAATATACAACACCGAGAGCTTTTCTTTGTCTGTTTCTCGTGTTTTTCTTTTTTCATAGTTCATTCTCTGGATCACTTTACGCTGTTCTGTCGAGCTTCGGGGTGGTTAAAGTAAAAATAAAAATTAAGAATCCATCTTGTTTCTATTTCTATTATCGATTATCTATATGTAAACGTCACATGATACTGAGATCGATATATAGCAAGTATTATAAAATAAATAAAATTATTTTAAGATTATTATCATTTACATAATCTCTCAAACTTTGAATCATATTAAAGATGTATCACGCGTATT
>NW_011627316.1:355949-367490 GCF_000204515.1 Acromyrmex echinatior | reverse complement strand
GATCGATGCCGGGGGGAGGGGGGTTGGGGGGGGGGGGGGAGGTGGGAACGGTAGAGCATGGGTATAGAGTAGAGAGAAGCGTGGGATGAGTAGGGTGGGTGTCAGGGGGGTCTTAGGTGGGTGGGATTGGAGGGACGGGGGGGAGGAAGAGAAGGAGAGTAGAGAGAACAGAGTATGTCGGGGACTGCGGTGGTACAGCGAAGCGAGGGGTGAGGAGCGGAGGGAAAAGGGTGAGAGCGAGCACGAGCGCACGAGGGGGGAGGGTGGTTAGAGGGTGCGGGGGACGAGAGTGAGCTGCCAGAAGGTGGATTGAGAGTGCGATGGAACGGGGCAAACGTGGCGCGGGGGGTCGGAAGACCGGGACGAGAGGGAGGGAGGGAGAGATACGCGCACACGGAGGGTGGTTTTCCTCGGCTGAGATATAGGCACCACCGACGCCGCGGTGGGTTATACCCTGGGCTAAGTAATACAAGGAAAAGTGCTACGTGAAGCTCTATCTTTCTCCGGGTCCCCTCTCACCCTAACATCATCCCTAGTAGCTTCTTCCGTCTCCCTTTCGCACGTCCGCTCATTCCCTATCTCGTTCTCGCTCTATTTGTCTATCCTGCATTCTCTCTCCACTCTCGCTGCTGCGCTTCATCCGCGTCTTGCACTCTCGCTTTATCTTCACTCTCCCCTTTTACCCTTCGTCTCTGCCACCGGCGTGCATAGCAGCCTCAGCGCAGGTGCACGTCGCGAGATGCATCCTCGAGGGGAATAGGGTTGCTTTGCGCGGATAGGGTTAGCTTTGTTACGCTGACGGCTACGCAGGGAGTTAAGTAACGGATGAATATCGCTAGCTGCTTATTATCGAGTGACTCCGACGGATGATATTTTAGCAGGCGAGTGCATTCGTATCTCGACATTCCCGCGCGTCTTTTATTTCATACACTTCGTGTTTCTTTGTAGTATCTCTCGCGTACATAGTATATGTATAGTAAAATATAATAGTACTGTAATACGAAGAGAGTTCGGGCTACGTGCTAAATTACGTTAAGTAGCAACGACACTACTATTACGCTTTAGAAATCATCTCAGATTCCTCATTTTCCTATTAATGTTAATGGAAAAATTAACGATTAAATATTATCTTGTTTATATTCGCACTCGCATTTTAACTCTCAACCGTCTTAATTCTCAGAATTTAAATCGTAAACCTCGTGAGAAACTTAGTAAGATGCATTGGAAAGGCTAATATTATTTTCTGTGCGAGATGGCGAAAAGCCGAGATGATAAGCCGAGTGAATGGCACGTGGATACGAAGGGGATTGGCCTGGCCGCGGTAGGGAAGATACGAAAGAAAGATGAATGCTTACATATTCACGCTGGATGTATTTGTACACGTGCCCTGCTGGAAAACGCAAGATGCATTTCGAAGTCCGCGCCTCAGCGGAGCCTTTTCTTCGTTGAAGAAACTGAAAACGCTAGACGCCACGTCAGAGGGTGTGCTCTTGCATACGCACATGCAAACGGTCGGACTTTTTCCGAGAGAGGCTCTTTTCGCCGAATGCGCGGAAACGATAGCGAGAGCAGTTTCAACACTTTTGCTTCACTGGTATCGCGCACAAATACAGACACGCGCACGCGCGCGCGCATCTATACATACATATTGGCGAAGAATCAACAACGAAGGTACAGTCGGCGGTTGAACCGCAAAGTTCTAAAGCTTCTTACGCGCGGCCATTTCGCCATCACTTTGTCGTATGTACGTTTAACTTTTGCCTATTTTACAAATATGCAAAAAAATGCGTCGCTATTTCAATGTACGTAAAAGCAATAAATTTAATCTTTACAATACCAAACTAATTTGGCGAACTAAAATATGCTACTTAATTTGCGCTATCTTACCTTTATTTAAGAGGTAGGAATGTAGAATATTAAATTTTTAAATGGTGCTGATTTCGTTCAATAAGTAAGCACATATAATTCGATGACCTAATTCAGAAGATCGGCGAATTGTTTGATTTGTTTTAAACGTTCGGATCATTTAATACAAAAATTCAATTATTTAATACCTTCTTCGATATTTTTTGTTTCATAAAGGAGTTAAATGACATTCCTATTAATAAAGATTCTATTTTAAAATATTTAATAAATTCTTGAGTAGTGCATTTTAAAAATATTTTTTTAAATCATTCTATATAACGGTTTTTTTTTAATAGAAAGAATAAATTTCTGAGAAAAGGTAATAAATTTAGTTAATAGATAAAATATGATAATTTTCGTTATCTCAACAAGCCGAAGTAATATTTCAGTCAGTACGTACATATACGGTACCAGTTGATGGGACTATTTTATGTCTGATGCCTGACAGCAGTTTACTTTCAACACGAAATCATATACCATTTATGCGAAATAGACGTGAGGTGTGCACATCAGTGGATAAAAGTATGGCTTCGGTTCTTAAATATGGTTTCTTCGTGGTACGAAAGAGACATTATAAGCACAGTATTAAGCGTGTTTTTAACCTTTTTACGTATGTAAGCACCTTTTAGCTTTTATGAATATGGATACGCAGTTGAATACGTATGCCACCTTAAAATCTTATTTCACTTCAACAATAAGTTACTTTGTTAATTTTTTAAACCATTTTGTTACGTTTTTTTAATTTTTTTTTAACTATATTTATAATTTTTTAAACTATTTTTACATGTACAATATAATTTTATTAAAAAATCTGTATGTATACAAAGATAAACGCTTGAAACAAAACATATTTTATTCGTTCATCTCTAATCTGACCGTTTGCATCCTAAAATCAATAAAAAGAGAGATAGGACATTTATTTCTCTATAACTGGTAGATATTAAAGCAAACATAGATACGTGGAATACATTCTTAATAAATTCTATTTACCTCAAACACGTCTAAATAAATGACAAGCAACAGGAAACGGTCAATTCCTAATGGATTAGTTTTTTCAGCTACGACTCGCGCGATTCTCGCTGCGATTTCAATTAATCTCTCCCATCGGAAAGTATCGATACGCGGCCTAGCGTCGCGCGCTCGTTTTCGCTTCTGTCTCTCTTTCTCTCTCGCGAAAACAAACTTTCACAGAATGCCAAAGTTTCGGATAAGCTGGCACGTTTGTCAAACGGGAAAGTGCGAAATTGTGCGTCGCCTTGTAAACCCGGTTGGGTCGCTTCTCGCAGCAGAAAATTAGCGAGAGTGAAAAGTAAGGCCACCCCTCCGGTGTCGCTAATACTTCGAAGGGCGCGCATTCCTTCGTGCCGGGAGTGGCCAAGATAAATTACATAACAATATAAGTGGGCGTCGCAAGAGAAGGAACGAGTCGGCTGTAGGGATGAAAGAAGAATAAAGTGACGTGCAAACATTGCCTTGCGGAATCCACTTGTGCTGAGAAAAAAAGCAACTCGTTTGTTTGAACGCTTGTCCTCCGATGACGTCGTGAAGTGTTTTTACCGTCTAGAAACACGCGTCCATGAGATTTCATTGATGAGAATATTTAGATCCCATCGTGAGATCTAAATATAATATTTGTTTGTATTCTTTCATCTCTCTACGAGCCGATATTTTCGATACTTTTAAACACTTTTTGAATTACTAAGTATTGAAAGTAAAAATATAATTCCTTACATTTTTTGTATTTTCGTTCTTGCGAAAAATAAAGAAAAATTAAGTTTTAACGTGGCACTTGAAATTGTCGCCGCACTTACAACAATCAAAACAACATATACAAAACAACATAGCAAAAAGTATTTGTACAGGAAATATATTTTTTTTAATTTTATTTTTTAAATGTGAACAACAATTTATTAACAAAGAATAAAGTAAACTAAACACTGTATATTTATCAAAATTATTTTACTTAAAAAGCTATCGTGTGCATAATAATTAAAATATATACATTATCTTAAAAATAAATAAAAATAAAAAATTATGTATTATTAAAATTATGTATTATTTGGACGTCAAAGTATTCGTATAATCGAGAAATTAATTTCTAAAAAAGTAGGAACACGCGAAGTTCTTTTGCTTATATTAGAACAAAACATACTCATTACTAATGAATGTCTATTTTTTACAAATAAAGCTTTTCTATAAAAATTTCCTGTGATACGTGTATTTTTACATTCATTACAAACGTAATCTTATTTCTTTTTATTCAAAGAGAAGAAATTCTGCTACAACAAAAAATCACTATTTTCTAATAGCAAAATGCACAAAAAAAATTAAAAAACACTAAGCATTTAGTATTTTATGATTGTAGCCCAAATATGATCTTTCAAAAAAAAAAGATTCAATATTAGACAGGAACATGAAGACTTCGTTCCGGTGACATTGTTTTCAATAATAATGCGTAACATGCGGTCGAGAAAGAAAATAAAGAGTCAACAATGCGCAATGCGCGAGCCAGCAGTTCCTTTTAGTGAAGTGTACGGAGGGGACGGCGATTCATCCCTTCATTATTCGAGAATTAGTAACCCCGTTTCAATCTCCTCCCTCGGCCCGCTACCTGCACCTCCACCTCCCTGCCATCTACTCCCTTTCTTGCCACGCTCTGACCCCTTTATCTCGACGTTCGTGACTGCCTTTTCCGTCGTTGCATTGTTCGAAACGACATTAATGGCGGTAAACGTTAAACCGATTTCAACGGCGGCCACGCGCTTTCGTATATTTCGAGTGTCTCCCTGTATATCAGCGCTATCACTGTTCACCGTACAACTACACCGTCTTCGTCGCGATGAGAAGAAAATAGATTCTTGTTTTTAGACGACGGCTTATTTTACGTTCGCAGCTTATTTAATGTGACTTGTTGAGAGACCGAGGCGGAACTAAAATAAACCAAATAAAATTTTGTTCTTACAAAATTCTATTTTTACAAAGATTTATCATTTTAATCGCTCCAAAAATTTGACACGAGACATTTTAGATAGTTTATTGCAGACATAATTTTTAATGATTAAAAATATCTAGAGAGAAACGAGAGAAGGAGAATATAAGAAATGTATAATACAAATAAATGTATAACGGTTGACCAGCTCTTTTTTCAACGGACAGATGACCAATATTTCAGCAAACAAGTTTCAATGTTAAGGATCTTTGTAATAGAGTTTCATATTCTGAAAAATAAATTTAAAGTGATTAGAAAATAAAACTTGTTATCTACCATATTTTCAAGTCGTCCTAGAATTAAAACGCTTATTAAATTTTCTCAAGTAACAAGTGCAAACAGCACGTCAGTATTATCCCCTTTTAGAAAACCTTGTCTCATAGAATATTCCAACGTATTTTGTTCGACGCGCTACTGTTTAGGAGGAAACTGTCGATCATGATAGAAATGAAAAAACAAGAAAAAAAAATGATGTTCTTTCGAGGAGGACTCAAAATCTTCACCATAGATTTGTGTCATTAAATTTAACGCAGGAAATAACGCAGACATAACTAAGCAAAGTTACCCGGAGGAAAACCGTCGCGACAAAGTACGCGACATAAGGTAGATGTCAAAAGTAGAAAATTTGTATTAACCCGATTTGTCCGATATTTTCCCGATACTTTTTAATCACGTCCGCGCGGCAGAGACAGTCGGGTGACATTTACAAAATCCGATTGGAAGTCTATCTGTAAAGCGCATCTTGTTATTTGTCTTGTAATATATTCATGACTTTCTTGTCGATGCCGGAAAATTTACAAGGTTGGAACATTATTCGCAACGAAAACTGTCGCTTTTTGTTAAGAACTTTCATCGTACTTATAAAATACAGACCGTACAAATTGTTCAATAAAACTTTTTCTTAATTTTAAGGCATCACAAAATTCGAATTTTTTTATCAAAATAATAACTTATTTTTAAAGTAAATAATACAATGTATTTATCTGTTTAAAATTAAATAAACTTAATGCGTTTTCTTTTTAATTTTGTAAATTTAGTTATATAACTGCCATTTCGATATCAATATTATGTACCGCATCTAATATATATATAATTTAATTATATTTCTTAATCATGAAAATGACACGATTGAAGTTAAAACGTTTGTTGATGTTTTTAGAAAGTTGTTTTAACATTAAACATCTTGCTTGGCTCATAGCTCTTTTTATTTAATTGTTTAATGTAATTAATTTTTTTACATTTATTAATTCCGCAAATCTAAATAATATCGAGTCACTGAGAATTAGACTAATACATGTATATATGTCTACTTTTGTAAGGCGAATGTTTAAGTCGCATTGTATTAAATATCCACTTGCCTCTCTTCGATTCGTGTGTGTTCCGTTGAAAAGTAAAACAAAGTCTCAGACTGAAAGGTCGGAAGGTGCGAAATAGGTTTCCTGGTTTGATCTCCTTAAATCCCAATAAACTTCCTCGCCAGCTGTATCTACCTACCGCCTACTACCGCGCTCGACGTGTACACGTCTGTCCGTTATATCCCGTAACCTACATCGCGCTCATTGGCGCCGATCGATATCGGCCGCTATCAGCCCGCTCATTGTCGGTCGCGAATGCCAATTACCCGAACCGCAAGGCGATCCGCTTAGATCAATGTTGTCGCGTAACGCAGCGCCACGTGCATTTGCGGATTATTTATTTAAATTTAAGCAAGTCAGTCACCGCGCGCATCTACGAACGATCCACGCGCGCGCGCGTGAGCGTGGATACCCACATACACGTGGAACCTACACGCATGCAGCACCGAGAGAGAAAGGCCGACACCTCGGCGCCAAACTCACCCTCCTGAGACTCCACAGACTCACCTCCATCCCCGTCGCGTCCCGCGCTCGCTTCCCCAAGCTTCAAACCATCCCCCTCGATCCCGCGCGCGTGGAGGCATCCCAATCGCAGCCCCCGTTTCACAAACCCACACCACTCTCTCTCCATACTACTCCCTGGTATCCTCCGACCTCTCCTCCCTCTCGCCCCTTCGCCCTCTGCCTTCTCTCTGTCCTCTCTAACCGTGGCAGCTCTCTCCTATACCACTCGTCTCGACCCGACCGTTTCCCATCCCCGCACACCACCCCGTCCTCCAACCTACAACTCCTACGTACCAGAGCGACCCTCGAGCTATCTCCAAAATCATCCCTTACATTCTAGAGCTCGGCGTACTATCCTCCTTCTCCTCCTCCTTCTCCTCCTCCTTCTCCTCCTTCTCCTCCTCCGTGGAGGATAGAGCCGCCGGAGTCGGACGTCGAGAGAACACGGAGAGGACTGCCGTCGCTGCTGCTACTGCTGCTGCTACGAGGATACGCCAGAATAGTGGCTCGGAATGAGGGTAGACGCTCTAGGATATAGGTAGGTTTTGTCGGATACAACGAGAAAATAAGAGATCTTCCCGCACGACTCGCGATACGAATTGCAATAGCCGACAGTACCGTTGACGAGCCACCCGAGTCCTCAACCCATTTTCACCCTTCGCGTTTCCACCCGCTTTGTCAACCGCGTAATAATTTCACTGAATTTTGAATCTAGCGCAAAATCTCATTCTGTAAATGTTCAGTGTGCACGTTGCAATTGTTCCAAGATAGATAAAAATAAAGGATTTCGAACATATTGTTATATGAATTATAATATGTTATATAAATTACACACAAATATTCTTAAATTTTATGTAAGTTTATAAGGTATTCGTTCTTGTGATAAATTAGTCTGTCTTTCGCATTATTTGTGGACAATTTTTTGAATAACAAAATGTATTGTTCTCTCTCTCTCTCTCTCTCTTTCTCTCTCTCACGCGCGCGCGCGCGCACGCACGCTCGCACGCATGCAATATATATACACGCAACTATCATAACAATGTGATATGTACTATATATATACACATACAATATTATAGATCACTCGAAGATGTTCAGAGAATGTCGATATGTCCTAAGATTATTCCTAGAATGTTCTTTGAATAAATATGCTGTATATATACAATATATAGTAGTTTGAAAAAAAGAATAATAGCTTGAGAAGAATTAGCTTAACTTGAACTTGAATTTCGGTTAATATGAGATTATCGTATGCTAAAGGTAATGTAGTGAAAAAATACCGCACGGAAATTCGGGTCTAAGTTCGCAAATACGTTACGATTCTGTTTGTATGACGCAGATGCCATCGATATCAACGATGTGATCCTAGGAGTGTTCTTCGCAAATTCTCGAAAATACCATTATTATATTCTAGGAAGCGAGAAGATCGCAGATGTTGCAACGTATTCATTTCTCTTACCCTTCAATCAAAATATCGAAAATATTTCAAATTATCTTTACCGTATAGGTAAGTATGTTTTTTAAAATATATATCGCATTGCATAATTGTTGGCATTGAATTAAAAAATATTTTACTTTATATATAAGTACGAAGCGTCTGAATGTTAAGATGTCGAACTATATATTAAATATATTCATTTAAATGAATTAATTTCAGAAATGATAATTGCGTGCTGATATAGTTGTCGGACTTTCAACGCAAACAATCTGAGATATTAATAATCCCTCCCAAATTTCCCAAATTTAATCTTAAAAAACTGTAATAAATTCATCGCGAAAAATATTACCTCGGCCCCTCGACGATAAAAAATATTTCTTATAATTATATTTTCAAAAATCTCGTTTCAAAAATCTCACAGAGTCTCCGATACTAATAGACAATTTTTTAGAAATTAAAGAAAAAAAAGAAATTTTTTTTATCTTATTATAAGATTATCAAGATTAATTGTTTCATTGCATAAAACATAAAAAAACTAATGCAACAAACGTAGTCATCGCTTATCTTACATTCAGTCAATTCGAAATCACAAAATTCCAATTGTCATCACTATTCGTCATCTATTCGTCCATGTAAACCTTCTTTTTTTCTCTCTCTCTCTCTTTCTCTCTCTTTTAATCGGAATCCCTGAAGGACAATGGACGTCACATACGTCGCGCAAGCCAGCGAGGGTGAAATGTTAAATCGCCGTTCAATCGAGTTAAGCCCCCAGTAATATCGCCACTGCGGGTCACGGGGGATTGCGCGGGGGATGCGCCTTAATCGGATGGTCCATCGGAAACGAGAATTATAGCAGCGCGATGAACGACGAATATATCGCGAGACAATGGCGCACTCCTCGCGACGCATTGGCGGATTGCATGTACACGCACACCGGCCAAAGTATGGCCGATCGTTGAAATCTCCGACGTTCTTCGACGTCGCTCGATCTGAATCCGAAGCGGCTGACTATGGCCTGTTCTTAATCCGCGAACTAAAGTAATACAGAATCTTTTATAAAAGTAATATGTATACATCTACGACACATCGATACAAAATCTTTTACTCGGGACAACTGAAAATGATTTATAAATAAAGTACAATATAAAACGCATATCTTTATATCTTATAAAAGTGTAATATTTTTTATTGAAATAATATTGCAACAAATGTAATAGTTAAAAATTAAAATTATAAATAAGAAACATGTATCGCGTGTTTTCTTATATTTGCTGTAAAAACGCACTACTTACTTAAGCTCCGTTGTAAGTAATAAAAAAAAAAATGTCAGTATGTTTAAACCTTTAAACTGTTCTAAGTGCAAGTTCAGACATTTGATAAAAGGTTGCGAGAGTGTCGCAAGCAAATAGTCAGCATTCGAACGTGCAGCTTAATATCGTAACGTTCGTTGAAATCTCTCGTGCGATTTCCTTATTTCGCCGCCGGGCGTCCCAGTTGTCTATTTGCAGCGACGCGTCAGCTTCGTAAAGTGGCACGGGTTCCTCAATGGCCTTTGCGAAACAATCGAAGCCAAGCCGGCGAACATCTCAGCGTAACAAAGACGACGAAAGTGGTGCGAGTCTACCTCTGAGGGAACGCAGCTTACGGCCATCGAATCTAATGGGAGTTTCTCATCGCGTCAAACTCCGCTAGCGACTTATCGGTATCGAATTGTCAGATCACGACTGCTGCTTTGATATAAAGGCGGAGCCGGGAGTAAAATAACCAAAAATCAATAAAACAGTAAAAACAATTTGTAGCATGATGGAGAAAAATGATTGCAACTCAAAATACTCACAATATTTTTATTTATATATGTATGTAGATACATTTTAGGATTTACATTTATATAATTTTATAAAATTGAAGTGAAATTAAACTATGATAATAAATCAAACAAATAATAATAAAAAAAACCAACCAGAGCTAAACTACGATTACTACTGCGTATTAATGTTTATTATTACAATGCTGCGTAGGTATTTCAATTGCAGATATTTCAATTATATTTTTGATCCTTTTCAGCACAAATTATGGAGCAGAAAGAAATGTTTAGAAAGAAAAAACACGATTAAAGGTACATGAAATTTTAAGAAAAAAGGAAAATTGAAAACATATAATTTAATATTAAATTTAAATTGTATAAAAGCGCTGTTCGCATAAAGTGCAAAAGTAAATCATTAATAGTTATAAGCAGTCAAATCGTAAGTATACAGAAAACAAAACACGTGGAGAGTGTATCGATCGTTATTTAAATGTCATAGATGTCACAAATATTATGGAAATATTGTATATATAATTTTACTAATAAAAGATGTAATATAAAAAATAAATTTAACAAGGGAAAAAGAGAGAAATTTAAAATATTCTTTGATCAAATAAACAAATCATATTACTCGTTATCATAGTACATTATCATAATATATGTTCCATAAATAGTTATTAAATTATTTGTAATGATTAAAAAGCAGTTATTAAGATTAATTGTATTGATTTTGTTATTATGAATTTAACTTGGAACTGTGCACTTGGAATCGTGCACCATCGATTGCAAAATTAATTTTTACGTAAATACGGCGACTGCACAAATGTAGCAAAGATAAGATAAACAGACTTCGGGAAAAGCAAAAATGTACGGATGAAAACGAGAGAGGAACGAATACACAAAATTCGCACGTAAAATCAAATATTTATTGCGGGCGCAAAAGGCGCGCTCGCACTTAAGCGCGGGAAATATAACGGCGGAGGTGGTAATGTGGAAACTCAGAGAGAGACACACACACACATGTAGAAAAAGACGTGAAAAAGGGTGAACTGAGGGTTGGACATATACCCGCCTTCCTAGAATCCTCGTTATCCGGTCGAGCGGCAGTGGTCGTAACCGGCGGTGGCCACGAAATATCCGAAGAAAAACACGTTTCCAAGTCCGAATCGATAGCAACAATGCCGTGGCGAAGAGAGTGCGAGAGAGGCTTGGCTCTTCTGTGGAAGCGGGGCTTTAGGATACGATGGAGGGTTGCTTGAGGGTGCGCAAAAGAGAAAGAGATGGAGAGAAACAGAGAGAGAGAGAGAGAGAGAGAGAGAGAAGGAAAGGGAGACGCAGTCGAAGGAGGGAGGGGAGCACGTGAGAGAAGCAGAGGGTGAAAAGCAGAGCAGGGTGGCAGAGGGAGAGCAGGAGGTGGAAACGAAGTGGAGGCGGCAGCCTTATTGGAACTGAGGGTAGGGGGTTGAGTTTTCCTGAGGGCTGAGGGCTGAGAGGGAAAGACAGAAACAACGAACGAGAGAGAGAGAGAAAGAGAAAAAGCGCGAGG
>NW_011627316.1:331959-355936 GCF_000204515.1 Acromyrmex echinatior | reverse complement strand
AGGAAACGAAGGAGATAGCTAGCTAGAGGGAACGCGTAGAAGTTGATGGAACGAGGTCGCTACAACGTTGGCAACAGCCGGATGAGTAAAGACTGCATTACCTATGGTGCCTCCTCTGCGAGAAACGATCCTCGCACTACGGTGAGAAAGAGAGAGAGAGAGAAAGAGAGAGAAAGCAGGTGAGTCGTCGACGCTGCCTTCCCTCTCCTTTGTTAAAGGCAACACGATCATTTCGTCCTCTTTGTTCGCGATATTAAAGTACGTCAGACGCCGAAGCGACTGCTTCTATCTAGTACTATACCAAGGCAGGAAGTGAAAAAGGAAAGGGGAGGAAGGGGTGAGGTGTCAATTGCGTTCGTTGTGCGCGCAAGACCGTCCCTCTTCGATGTATTGCACATGTCCATCGATCGATCAAAGTTTTTCGGGCATTTTGGAATGCTGATTGGATATAAATAAACTTAATACTTACATATTCACATAATGCGATAGTCGCAATGGAACAGACGTAGTTGATCATTCCGCACAGTCGTTCCTTACATCCTGTGTATAATATAATATATTCATTATATCCGGAATATATCTGGCGATTACATGCAACGGCGTTATTACGCGCTACGACAAAATGCAATGCTGTGCTGTAGTCAGAAATAAACAATCTTAATTCTTACAATGTCTTTCCCAGAATCGAACTATGTCTTGAATGATAATGTTAATTAAAAGGCAGTGTAGGAAAAATGTAGAAACGGGAAGCGGACTTGAAAATTGAAACAGACACCGGAGGAAAACAGGAAAGGATACACCTTTTTTGGGTATGGTATAAATTATATATGCAATATTTTTGAATATTTCAATTTCATATATTTTTCCGTTTGTTCTGCGCGCACAATTTAAATATAATAACATTAATACAGTAATATAATACTCATGTGATAATAATTAATAATTATAATAAAATAATGATAAGAGAGAGCAATAAGAGCAATGGTACGAAAAATAGTAGTCATTCTTGTGATAATAATAATAATAAGAATAATGATGATAACGATACATAATACCGTGATAAAAGAACGATCGTTGTAATAATATAATCACGCGCTCTTGCTTGTATAGACTATACGCACTATGGTACAACGATTATGTACAAAATAATATGTGTGTGTATATATATATATATATATATACACACACACACGCACACACATACACACACACGCACATATATATATATGTGTACATATGTATATATATATATATTATATAATATGTATAATATAATATGTCCGATAACATTCTCAGGGGTTCTTAACCCTCGTCTACTTTCACGATAATTATCGAACTTCTAGTATAAACATCTTTTTGTCTGCAAGCACACCTTAAGGCCTATTTTACCGGTGTACCTTACCTACTTTTTCTCACCGGCTAACGACGCTATATTATATCATACACGAAAGACGAGCTACTTCGAGTAATATCATACACGTGGGGCGAAGGCTAGGCTACGTACACAATCAGACACGAAACGGATTTCGCCGCCCGAGGACTGTCGTCGTGGTCTCGATGGGAGAAACAATCGATTTCTAACTGCAACCGATTCATCTTACCTGCGGTTTGCTCTACGAAGACGAGAGTCGCTCTCAAAGCGAGAGCTCGAAGTGATGCTGCCTTCGGTATATATTCAGTATCGGATTCGGCGATCGCTAAATGAACAAGTTATTTTACGATGGTATGTCTAAGTCAATCACTTCGCAAATAATTTTCACAAAAGACACGAGCAACCAAAGAATGATTATTTATATTTTTTTTTTCAAATAAATCTCAATTGTATCAAATTAATATCGTCTCGATGTTCTTTTTAATAGAAAGACATAAATCTGAAAAATATGATTTGACTGTTTTTATTGTAGGAGCAAAATTAAAAGTACAAATTTTTTAAAAATAAAAAAGGAGATTATATTGTATAATGTAATGATTGAACGCACATTTTTTTATTCAAAACAGATATAAAATATGTTTAATTAAAAATACATTCAGTTTCTTATCTGAAATAATGTATCCAATCAAGCAATCGCGGCGCGGTATCGTCAAAAAGTATCGTCGCTGCGTTAATAATGGCAATAACACGACAATTAGTACAATATAAGAGAAGTTTGTGGCTCGCAGATAATACCGGTTCGGCGAAATGTTACAAGACGAGTCGCGCGTCCAGATTCGCCTTGGATATCCCCTTAATGCGTGTAATTACACGCGATATTATTACGATTAAAAAGATAGAATAAGGTGCCGACTAGATGCAGCCAGTTCTTTCCTTGTCAATGAGATGTTACTCGATCGCGTATTAATCGACATTAATTCATACCGTCCGAGATTGAGAGGGTATTACATCGCTTAAACAGACAAAAAGACGAAACAAGTTTCTTCAAACTCGACAAGCATGTTCCCCCAGAAAAGTTTTCTCTCTTTTCCTCCAACGAGCCTTAAATAAAATTCTGTTAAAAGAAAGTTCATCCTCTGAAAGATTGAACAATATCGACAGGTAATGTTACATTACTTATTTATCGCTCCGAAGCTTAACTTGCGTAATCTGTTTTTATGATTTATAACACAGAAATTATTAGCGCCGAGATATTCTCACTACGGGAAGACGATAAAATACAAAAATTCATCATTCATCTGGAGCATCAATTGACCATTTTGGTACACGTTATAATTAGTCGGAGCGAATCGTCGCGCTTAAAAGATGAAAGACAATTTGTCAGGTCGACAACGACGCTGAATGTTGTCAGATTCATCGGATGACACTCGAAAACGAGAAATCGGATCTCCTTCTCCATCCCTCTCTTTTCCCCTCGGACTCCCCCCCCCCTCCCCCCATCTCGCTGGCTCGTTGAATATTCAGGACCTTCGCGGTGTCGTCGCGCGGACTGTCGCTTTTGCCCCGTCTGGATGGATCGATTTTGGAACCGAGTCGAATCCGGCGGCGGCCGGATCGCGATCCGCTCTCCGCGTAACGGATTTCTAAATATCGGACACAGAAAGCGCGAATCCCTGACACATCGACCCGTATTTCGACAGACTTGGGGAATTATTCTGCTCGCTTGGCCCGTCGTCTATATCGGGTGACGTCGGACGCAAGCAAGCGTCAGGCTGGTCGGCCTGATCGGATGAAATATGTGACACGAGCATCGACGACAATAATCGATCCCGTCCGGTTCAATATGTAATTGCGTTTATCTGTCGTTTCGCTTCTCGACCAAAAACGGGGATGGTGAGCAGCTCGTCGCTGTATTCGCAATCGCGCACATCAACAAACGGATACCGTATTTAGGAAACGAATTAAAGATGAAGAGTGACCGCGATCGACATTTTGTATGCGGAGCCTCAACTGTAACCGCGTGACTGCGACAAAAATCGCAAATGAGGCGGTCGAATTTTAACTTTTTGTTAAATACAAACTTCCGTTGTCTAATTGGCTTAATCTTTTTATCGCGAACGCTTGTCTATAATGAATATATAATCTCGATATACGCAAGACTTTCAGGCAGTATTATCGATGGGAATTATAATTCTGTTCGCGGAAATATTAATCTGTTTCTTGATAATCATATATTGCCTCTTACGCACCTCCTAAGAAAGTCACTATAAAAATCGGTCATTCTCTTTCTCTCCATACCGATTAATTCACGAATGATTCTCTCCTGTTTGAACCGAAACTTCCGTGCCCATCATCATCGTACCCGCCAAAACGTTAGTCGATGCCGGTGGCAAAACTAAAGGGCTCGGCACAGCGAACGACGGTCTCAATCGTTCAGTCAGCGCCAACATCACTTGGCAGTGCAGATGCTGGATGGTCGCCAGTAGATTGAGGTTCGTGTCGATCAGACCAGTCGCTGGTGAAAATCTCTCCCTCTCGACGCTCTCGGTCTCCACGACGAGCGGCGTCGTGACGGCATTCGATTCCATTGTTTCAGGCTCTCTCAGCACATTAGGAGCGGCTGCCTTGTTCTTCTCCTGGAGCAGTCTTTGCTGATGCTTCAAATACGAGGTGGTGATAGGTAAGCTGTAGTCGATGGGCGTGTTCTTGGGGTCCAGCCCGGGGCTCCATGGCCTCGGCAACGGCTGGCTGGGTTGCGGCGATGGTGTCCGTCCTTCCGGCAGCATCCGTTTTCTCTTTGACGACGCCGAGCTCTTCGAACTCGCCCGATCCGATTCTGGCGTTCTCCTCGATTCCGGCAAAGCGTCCGAACTCGCGAGATAACCACCGTTCACCGGGTCCTTCTTCAATAAGTTCGTAATACTTAGTGGATTGTACTTCTCGTCTTTGTCCTTGTCGAGTTTCGAGTCTGCAGCGGCGCTACCAGCGCCGGTCTTATGCTGCTTTTGGTGCCTGTAGTTGTGCAAGTTCTTGCCTTCCGATGACGCATGTTGGCCGCCGTTACGCGGCTTAGAGCTATTTTGCACCGACGAAGATGTCGTCGACGACGACGAGGTCGCAAGAGCGGCGTTACCGGGATTCAGCGAGGTTGACGTTGACCCCAGCGTCGCTGACTGGGTGGACTGCGACTGATTAGATAAGTTCGTTGGACTAGGCGTCCGCGGACGCCGCTGACATTCTGTACAACCTAGCAGAAATCGCGTTACTGCTTCTCGTGGCAGGGATGCATACGTCTCTGTAATCTGTAACAAAGAGAGAAAGAACATCGCTTTCTTTAAAACTTCTATATATTTTAAATATATTCAAAAAAAAATCTTTACTCCACTTTTTTGCCCTCTGACAAGATTTTAATCTTCAATGTCACACTATGTCATTTTATTACTGATGCAACACGCTATGTTGACATATCCAACTAAACTTTGTAACTTTAATAAAAGTGAACATATTGTAATAAATTTTTTTTACCAACAAAATACCAGAGATAAGGAATACAACATCAAATAAATGTATATATCTCTATTAGCAAAAAGATTATAAGCAATATATAAAAATTTCGAAATAGATAATTTTTTAAAAAAAGCTGAGTATGCCATATCAAGAATAACATTTGAAGAATTAATACTGCACTACACTGTTATTACTTTAACTTTATTGTAAAAAGCTTTTATAATTTATTATCCATATATATGGATTATCTTTCAAACAAGATAAAAATATATCAATAAAAATTAAAATAGTTCAGGAAAACAATTTGGCGCACAGTTCGAAGAAGCACAAATATAATATATATGCAAGTACATATATAATATATATAGTAATTCAAGATTGAATTATTTAAGCATTAAAAGATCCAGCTTCGAGATCGTTATAGACATACGTTTAATTTCTAGTATTGTGTTCTCATATGCGATCTAAAATAAAAATTCTTAAGAAGATGCTGGAGTGGCCAAATTGTAAGGATTTTGCAGATCGATATAAATCTCCGAATTTACTAAACAAAATCAAAAATCCTTTTACTGGGTTAAAGACGCAAAATTTGAAAATGCTGCAATAAACTTTATACCAAAATCGGAAAAAAAGTTAAAAACTTATATTTTTTCAACTCATAGAGCTGTCACCTAACATAGATGTTTCCATAATACAAATTTTATAACTCGTATAGATCAAATAATAATGCAGCACTCAACGCATTACATGCACAAACAATACTGAGTTTATGAAACTAATCATAAGATTAAAAACTTCAAAAGAAAGATTTATCGATCTGCAAATGACGTGTATACGAACGCTAAGCAAAGATTTGGAATGGTAAACAAAGCAATAATTGTGTCTAGCAGTAGGCGTTCGATCTACTAACAGATAGCGTTGCAATATGTTAGATAAGGACAGATGAATAAGTTTGAGCGAGGCACAACGATATATGTATAAGTACAAGAAATGAATCCTCATATTGTTTATAAAAATATATGTCACTAATATCAGATAATATCACTAATATCATTTCCATGGACAAAATCAGTAAAGTCTTCTTCCTGCAGGAATATAATTTCATGCAGCGTATTTTAGGATAATCGTATGTTAATACAGAAATAAGTTGCTAATCCAGATTTTATGCTAAAAATACGACAGAAATATAGCGACTATGGAAACAGGGTATATCAACCAGATCTTCGTACTCCGTTTCTCAAACGTTGCGCCACGGCGTATATTCAGGCAGAAACATCGTTCGGTCGGATAATTAAGCAATTCCACCCGGTCGAGGCGCCGTACCCAAGTGCACGTTCGTGCAATAATAATACGCAACTACCATTGTCAATCGACACGTTAATGCGCGCGCGAATGGCCCTTCCCGCTCTCCGAGTATCGCTGTCACGTGGCATCGTTTTACGCGCGACGCCCACTGGGGAAAATTCATGAGCAGTATAACGGAACTTTGATGTCTTCTGCGAGAGGAGGTGTTCAGCCGGAGGGATGTTCGCCGCCTCTTAATAGGAAACGTTTCTCTCTAAGGAAGTGAAGGGGGGAGGGGCGGCATAACTTAATCAAGGTGGATGGCAGCCTCTGTGAGAGGCCGAGAAAGCCAACGGAGACTGATGTATATACGTGTGCGTATAACTGCACGAGTTCCATGGAAGAAGGGGTAATTCGATAAGATTTATCCGAAACCTTGCAACTCAAAGAAAATAAAAGCAAAAAAAAAAAGATATGTTTCTCAGGTGAAAATTCGAAACAATGTATTGCATTTTTAATCGATTGTTAGTCGACAGTTATTAATATTTTGGTTCGGACTTGTGAAAGGATAACGGATTGCATCAGAGTACCGATAAAATGGAAATAAATTATTGAATAACTAGAATATTTCTCGATAATAATGTTTAATATATGAAGTGCTGAAGGAATGACAAGTACTTATCTAATAAACATCAAATTTTATATTGCGTAATATATTTCAGGAGACGGTAGTGTCTCAGTGCTAAGCCAAGCACGCACCGCGTTTCTTTACGCGAGACCGCGAGTTTATTGTATAATGAAACAGCACAGATTATATATTGAGCAAACAGATTATACATTAAATAAACAAAATCTACATTTTAGTTGTTCGTATTTAACAAAGACTCTTTCATTTATCCTTTCCTCCTTACTTCTCTGAATCGGAATTTAAAAGATTTCACAACAAATATAAATCAATGAATCATTCTTAAATGTAGTTGCAACTTTATGACTTTTCAACAGAGACGCTCTTAGCGGAAGTTTTGCTCGTTATTCTCGCTCGATTACGGGGACTTCCGATTAACTTCGAACGGCAAATTGCGCGCTATGAACTGTAACACGTAACGTATCGATCGGACGCGCATTAAAGGTGCGAGTCGTCAAAGGTAAATTGCGTGTACCGAATCGGTCAATTTCTGCAACCCTTGCGATATAACAGCATCAACTCGAAATCCACCATCCTTGACACAGCGGTATCGCGTTGCGCAACGCGGCACTGTGACATAACGCGGGCTCTCCTCTCTGGAGCCGATGAATCCCGCCGCCTAACGCCGACTTGAACGTAAAACAGTTCCACCGTCGCGCAAACGCTCGAGTGTGTGAGTAAGCAGGCAATGCAACAAGTGTCCTGAGGTTTTGAATCACAAGCAGATCGCGGCATGAGAGAGAGAGAGAGAGAGAGAGAGAGAGAGAGAGAGAAAGGAGAGAGGATGGGAGGCCAAAGAGTGGGAGGGTGGTCGCAGGGGCCGACGATGAAGGGTAGAAAGAGACGGCGTGCTGAGGGTGCGAGATAGAAAGAGAGAGAGGAAGAGAGAACGAGAGAACAGATATGATACCCAAGAGAGAGGTTTACGCGAATGCGCGCCGGAACATGTGAGATGACGTGTGGTATCGAGTGTTCGACGCTTGAACGCCTCGATGCCTTCCTTCGGGAACGGTAAATATCGCGTGTCGCGGGCAACCATGCAGGAATTCACCGCGTTTTGCCGATAACGCCCGAATTCGGAATTCAATCGCTTCGCGGATCGACGGATACTCGATGGTTAGTGACAAGTCTAATACCAAAAACTCCAATACTGAGAAATATTGTTTACAAGCAATGGGGGCGGTTGCAGCTCGACAATTGGAGACATCAACTTACGTCTTTAATTATAAAATGGTACTTTTTTTACTTGCGTTCTATGCGACGTTTAAAATTTCTAAACCGAGAAGACAAAGTGTATACATTTTTTTTTATATAAATTTTTTAAATTATAGTTTACAACTTACCGTTCTATAGGTGCGCTTTTGACCAGCATGTTTCCCGGGACGTCCTTCGAGATCAACATGAACGGCGTGGATGATATCGAAGAAATTCTCCACAATCGCGACTTTTTTGTACACTCTTCCAGGTGGAACTGTACCTTCGGCACCATTTAACGCCTATAAACAGAATACACGAAATGATAAGAAATTTAACTTATTATTACGTGTGAATATATAATTTAAAATGCAACAAAATGTTGTAATAAATAGCAAGATTACGCGATTTTATATTTTCACGTTCTTTGTCGTGTTACAATTTTAGACAAAGCGAATATATAATTTAAACGATTCGATAATTTATTAAATGTTTTACACGTAAATATATATGTATTTTTTAAAACCTCTTCAAGAACTATATTATATTCAAACGCCACCTATTATCTAGGAAGTAACTTCCCTTCAAGTTTCCCAATCGATAAGCGTGTTTAGGTCACAAGCTGTTACCGACGTTGACATCAAAATCTACTTTATCGACTGCTAGTAAATCAGTTTTCTAAGTTATTATCTGCTATCGGTAAAATAGACTTCCTTGCTACATCAATTAAAAGAAAAACTACTAATTACAATTTTTGTGATTGCAACTATGAAGTTTTAATAAATCTGAAAAAAAGAAAATTAAATGTATTATATTAAGCCAATATGATGTGTTATCTACATTTCCTACATTATCTATATCATAAAAGAACGGATTTCCATATTTCAGTCAATTGTAATTGCAAAGAAAAACTCTTTTACGATAATTTTATTCTTATTCTATCATACGATCAGTAAATATGTCACAATATTGTGGAAAACTATGTAATAATACATTTATATTTAAAAAGACGAGATGCATTTACTAGAATTAGTATTTCGCTCAGACTGATTAAGACAAGTATAGATGCTGGATTTTATCTCGCAGTGCAACCTCCTAATCAAGCTTCGTCGTTTCCTATCTCGCCTGCATTAACGGAATTCTTCATTAACCGCGCGAAATTCGTCTTTGTCCGGGCCAGGGTTGAGAACCGCGGCGCGTTTCTGCGTAATCTTAATTAATCTCGTCCTAAGTACCGGCATCGCCCGCGGGCATGGTCGCGGTCAGATTGTTCCAGCGAACTTTGCGACCTCAAGAAGTTCGACGCGCATGCGCGACATTATTGTATTTCCCTAAACACCTGTTGAAGGGTAAAGTTGAACTCGTGGAGTTTAGCGCACGGGCTTAAGTGGCTGTGGTCAAGCGGGATAACAAAAGCGACGCCTATCCGATCACATTCGCAAACCGGCGTAATCTTTCCAGGGGAAAAATCATCCTCGTTCGAATTAATAATTATCGCTTTCAAATTGCCCTCTTCGAAGCACGGCATTAATGGATTTAATTCAGAATTCAAACAATTTTCAATCATCATGGGAATGTTTTATTTAATTGTTTCAAATTTTTATCTCTCGATAAAGATACAGAACAAAAATAGATTAATAGAAAATCGATATTGAACACACATTTATAAACATAAATTCGATTTATTCAAAAGTTTGTCGATCAGATAATCGAACGGGAACTTTTTATTGCGGAATGTGCGTATATGATATTTCTCGCAAAAATGATCACACAGTGCGTAAAGCAAATCCAAATATAGACAGGTTCCAAAGTAGCTTTTATTAAATTGATCGCATCTTTTGTTTAAAATTATATTCCTTTGTTATTTAACCTTTCGTGGTCATTGAAGATAGAAAGAGACCCCAAAAAGGTGTGAGGCTTTAATATTTCTAAGATCTTTTTTAAAATGCAACTTAAACTGTCATTTATCCGAAGTTCAAAATATCTTTTTTATACCTTCGGCCATATTGTTCCTTGGACATCAGCCTTTATGATTTTTTTTTAAATATGTTAAAATTAAAAATTCTCTTTAAAAAGTCACTGCACTTCTGTATTTTACAATGTTTAAAGTACGTTCAATTTTAAAGAACAAAAGCTGTAAATACGGCAATCAATTAAAATGTTAGAGTCATTTCGCCTTCTATGTGATCAACATAAAATTCTCAAAAGGTGTGATCACAAATACATCGGTGATATCTTAGAAATGTCTATCTTGAAATTATTAAGCCTCTTATATCTTCAGAATACAAAAGAACTTCCTACGATAATTATAATTGTCTTACCGTAGCTTTTAGAGATACTTTTAGATTTTTATTATCATTATACATAGGACTTTTAAATGCGGTAGACACCGAGTACTGCGTCAGAGGATTAAAACGCGGAAGTGCGTGCACGCATACAATAAGTGCCCAACCAAAGGGGCTCAAAGAACTATCGGGGATAAATTTAGCCCTTTATCCGAGCTGCCCTCAGTGTCGCTTCGCGTTACACGGTCAAGCTAATTAAGCGCATCTCACCCTCACCTTTACTCACATCTACATCAATGATTAGACGATCATCTAATGCATCAGTGACCGTTGAATCAACATCTTCCTCAAAGGAGCGGTAGAACTGGCTTTATCGCTCTGTCAAATTACCAGGAAAGCCGAGAGAGACCTGATCTCACTTTCGCCAGCGTCTCTTTCGAGATAAAGATACATCGGGGAGATCCGCATTCACCTCTAATGCTCAACGCTAAATGTGACCATTTGATTCTGGATCTTTTTTGCGATACTAAAATCGCAAGACCGTGAAGTACTAATCAACTGCGATACGATTAAAATCTTCTTGAAAGAGCAATTATTGAAAAAAGATGATAAATGTGATGCATATATATTATAGATACAAAATTTGAAAGAATTATTCGTTTTTAAGAAAAAAAGAATCTTGAAGGAAGTAATCTCTTTTCTCTAGCAAATGAGAATTTCAGAAGAAAAATGCGTGACATCTTACTAGATGAAAAATGAGACAACAAATTTATTCTCGAACAAAAAAAAGCAAGAAAAATCTTTGTTCTGCATAAATTATTTCTTAATAATCAGAAAATTTCAAGGAAAAGTTTTTATTTATTTTTTAATAACGAAATTATCAGAAGTGATTTGAAAGTTTCATATTTCATATTCGCTATAATTTAATATTGAAATCTATATTGTTCAACTTGCGATTCTAACAAAATCACAAAACATAAAAGTTATAAATGTATGTATGTATTATAAGCGAAAAAGGAAATTAAAAAATTGGATCAGCTCGAAGCAAAAAAATGAGTCAAGATACATTTACTCAAAATTTTAAAAATATGTCAATTAATAATAATAAAATAATATGATCGATTGTGTCTATTCACACAACAAAAAGTTTAAAATTGTGACATAAGACGTTTTGAAAATGTTTTATGTTTTGTTTTTGGACATTGAATAGACACAATCAATAATGTTATTTTATTATTATTTAATTGACATATTTGTAAAATCATAAGTAAATGTCTCGTTTTTGGACATTCGTTCGATTAAAAAGAGCGAATATTCAGACAACACACACACGTGTTGTTTGAATACAAACAAGAGAATCATGAAGACGTGCAAAGTACGAGCGTTACACCATGTAAGAAAGAACACGTCGGGAGGGGGATGTTCCTCAACGCGACGAGACGGTTCAGAATAGAAACACGTCAGCGCCGCCATAAATCCCTATATGAGGCGCGTAAGACCCGGCAGGGCCAAGTTTGCGGCGGTACGGCAAACGAAAATCCGGATAGGTATAGCGGCTGTTTTTAAAGCCCCCGTGGACCGCGAACGAGTTTGCATTTTAAACGAACCCGAACGTTGCCACTGCCGCCGCCGTCGCTGCGGCGCAATGCCGGGGAGAAAACAGCGCGACACGGCGACCGGCGAAGCGGATTAAAAAAATTCACAAGGGAGTCGCGCCGCGCGACTCCACACCGCTCAGTATCGGGATGTCGCGAATTGCGCGTGGACGAGGGAGAAAAGTCACGTACCGGGTGGTCCGTGCAAATCGTTTCCTCTTCCGGCGCAGATAATAGAGCGCTCGCGCGATGAGAAGAAAAGAACCGCCGAAGGAAGAGAGCGCGGAACCGCTCATCGTCGTCAGCGAGCACTTTCGAATGTTTCCGCTCTCCCGAGATATCCCAGGTAAGATATCTAAGCGGCTGACGCGCGCGAGTTTTCACCGTCAACTAATGCATCGTTCGGGTGCGGTAATTGCGATATTTAAAATATTATAGCATATGTTCAACATAAATTGACACTCGTATAATCTAGTTAAGATATTCTCAGAATCATTTTTTTATTGCGATATTACATTGCCTTCATTATTACATAATAGCATGAAAACGAACGGAAAAAAATTTTTAACAAATTATTTTGTAACTATCTGTCACATTAAGATGTCACATTAAGAACGGATCGAAACTGTTACTATTATTTAAACATTAAATTTAATTAGTTAGCAAAGAACATTCAGCTTGGTATTCTTAGCCCTTTTATTGTTTATCTATTTTAATACATTATTTTTAATTAGCCAGTTAGCGATGTGGATAATTGATATAAACCCGGTTGGATTAACCTTCCTAAAATATCGGACCTCGCAGATTCATGATAATTCGATAATGAACTTCGATTCCACAGCTGTGATAAAAATTATCACCTCAACTTCAAACTTCTCTGTAATTAATGTCTCATTATAAGATTGTAAAATTTATAGCATATTTATGGCACAGCCAGTTCAGTCCCGAAATCGAGAAAAAAAGGGTGATTTCTTCGGTCGCTCTTTTGAAGATCTTCGAAGATTGACTTTAATATATGTATTTTAATTTTGTCAGATAGATTTTTGCCACTTGCTGACTGAGAAATTCTAGATACGCTCAGAAGATCTAAAATGAATGCAATGATTTTCACGACAATATGCTATCATCTCTTTTGACGGTATATCCAGTTTAGAAGCATCTCCGGTACAACTCTGTACTCGCTACTTAAACGACAATATCACGGAATTCGCAAAGTCGCGCGTATAACCGCATCGCCGGTGGCTGTAAAACACAATTCACGCGAGCTCGGTCTCGTTCAGAGAGCCTCGTATCAATGAGACGAGGACGACCGCTCTGCCTAGTCTCTGCTATTGAAACAGTACCGAAGTAGCGTCGTAACGTTGCATAACAACGATACTAGGAAGCGACGGGAAAGTAGCACGACATCGTTGGTGTGCGCGCGCGGGCAGGGGGACCGACCGTTAAATATTCTCTCAACGAGGTCGGATTACCTTCATTACACCCGGCAAGCGACGATGATAACGACAATGGCGATACGACGACCCAAGCAGGCAGACAGGCAGACAGGCAAGCAGGCCTGACCGTAGTACCGAGAAATCCTCACGCAGTTTTGCTGGCACGACAATCACCGAGCTTAGGATATCAGCTCTCCTCGGGGTCGTTTCTTCCAGGCGCGCCGGAGCCCGGAAAGCGTGTGATTGGGTTAGTTTTGGTTTGTTGGGACGAGACACGGTCGGCCGGGCCACCCAGTAGCCATTTAGATAAACGACCGGCCCCTGTTGAGTGCCGCGGGATGCCAACGCGAGAGAAGTCAGAGAAGAGGAATGGGAAAATAGGAGAGAAAGACAATGCGAGAGAGGGAGAGAGAGAGAGAGAGAGAGAGAGGACGGTCGTGTTAACGAGGAATAGAGATCCGAGAAGAAAAGCTTCGATCCAAACATTGAAATCATACCCGATATCCAAAGAGAAAAAGTAAATCGAAATCGAGAAGATGGGACAAAGAGATGCGATGAGACGTAGTGGTTCCGTTCGAGCAGTCACCCTTTCGCCGGAAGCAGAATCGAGTTTATTACAGCATTTCTTCGACTATTGTGTTGCGATGATTGTGAAATTTTTTCGATTAGCGATTAAATTCGATATATTACGTACGAACGTCCAGAGACATGTCTTCTTTCTCGTAACGGCAGAATTTTTAATTGCTCGACTATCCTATTTTATAAAAAAAAAGAGTTTCTAAGTAAACCCATAGAACTTTGAAAAATATATTAGCTGCATTTTAAATATATTTGTTTGATTATATTGTATGAAAAAGTATTTATGTAATGTAATAGAAAATTACAATGCAATACACAAAAATAAAATTAATAGAAAATGTAGCAAAGTCCAGGAAAGAGGAGAATTTAATCAGCGATTTTCTACAATTGTTAATGTATGAATTAGTATGAACTATCGCACTGCTGATTACTTTAGCACATATAAAGTACTGACGATATTTAGAAGTTATGCTTTATCGGAATATTTGGTCGACACAATATTCTTATAATCTAAAGGAAGATATTAGAAAGAGACTTCGATATTGCACGAAGATATCGGTTTGAAACGAGCGTATCGAATCCATCCGACGAAATCACACCGAAGCAATTTCGAACTTCTCCAACGCGGCCACGGCTTCTTTGGTAACTCGAGCCACCGAGCATGGGGATAATTTACAACAAGTGTATCGATCGCGCTCGCAGTAGAATAATCGAGGCTACATTAAAAACAAAACACGCAAGGCATGCGTAAATGTGTCTGAACACATCTATGATAAAAGTTATGTTACAATTTTAAAAAATTATCTAACTTTAAAATATTTAACTAAATATTTTTATTCTTAAGTTTTTTTTACAATCGTATATGATTGTCTAAGATATTTGATTTCTATTTAGATAGTAAATGTAGTTCTTGCTTGATAAAGACAGATTTTTGTTTATATGTCTTTGTTATCGTATATTGTTAATGTTTTTAAAAAATGAACGGATGATAATAGTAGACTAGTCACAGCAACTATATGACTGGAACTATATGACTCATTTAGTGACGACTTTTATAGTACTTACTCAAAATTTTATTCCTTTAAAGAGATTTACTTTTTAAGAGAGTGGTAAATGTTATAAGTTTAATTCTCTCATATCCAATCTCGAAAATAAGGCTCATTCGACTCATTATTTTTGCATGAAACGAAACAAATTTTGCAAAAAGAAACATTGTTCTGTCCTGCGAAGCGAATGTTTGTGTTTAAAATATATTTTTATAAAAGTTTTATTAATATGTAGCCAAAGATATAACTTAAAATACATTAATCTTCATTTTAATAATTTTAATCAAATTATCCCGATCCCAGAATTAGTTGAATCAGATGGAATACATTAGAAAAATGAATTTTTTTCATATTAGTTGTCAGTTTCCCCTTATTATTAAAATATTATTAGGTAGTCAAATGTATATAGTAACTGGTGTAGAATTTATTTTTTTTATAAGTCTCTTAATTTCATCTGTAAAAATTTGAAACTGAAAAATGAGTCTACTAGCCCCGGTCTCCCCTATACATATATATATATATATATGTACACACACACACACATTATATACATATTTATAAATGCATGTGCATGTGTATATATTGGCAATACAATTCTCAATTCTCGCGAATCACACTACGCTAATCACGGCTTTTTTTTTTGTTTACTGACGATTTTTCCTCGCGGCCGTTTTATTCGCGCTTTTTAAATCCAAAAGCGCCGACTGTGGATTTTTCCGATAACGTCCGCTCTCTTGGTACATCCCGCGAACCGCGTTATCGAGGTCAAACCCACCATAAAGCGTCCCATTAGCTCCGGGCGTACTCGCGTTACACCCACAAACCGCTACAGATCGATACAGAAAAATGCGAGCGGAACTTTCTTCGCATCATCTATTCCAACTGAATCATTTTAATACATCCACCTTATCCTTTTTTTTTATATCAAATTCTGAAACTCTACTATTCGGTATCTTTTATAAATATCTCAATTTTAAGGAAAAAATTTTTAAATTTCACTCACATTATATATCCATTAAAATAAATAAAATGTATAGAACAGATGATTTACTTCGTTACTTTTCAAAAATCTTAGAACCGAGAGTGTAACAAAGTACATTTCGTATGAAAACTATTCGTTGAAATTATTTAGCAATTAAAATTCTAACGTGCCTTATTTAAGTGTCGAAGGGAAATTTATTCTTTTAAAGATAGTATGTAGGAATAAAAATGTAACTACTATTGTCTACGAAAATGCGACTCAAACTACGCACTAGTGGTAGATTAGACTCTTATCCCTAATATTTTTATCGGTAAAAGGAATAGAGAACGGTTTTCCTCAAAAATTCCACTCTCAGCATCCTTGCCAAGAAGGCCGCTTTATCGCGATCGTAGCTATCAGAAAGTGTCTCGGCACCTTCTTGGAATACCGGACGACCCTGGTACTGCGACGCGAGGGAAGGACCTATCGGACCTCCCTCTGCGGAAACTTTCATCGCTCTCTCGGCCGACCCTAACTGTCCACTCGTAAAACCACTCGTCGTTCCGAGAGTCGTCCGTCCGAGTGGCTCCTCATCGCATCGTTAACGACGACGACAACGACGATGACGACGACGACGATGACGACGACGATGATAACGATGGCGATGACGATGACGACGACAACTACGACGATGACGACGATGACGACGACGACGAAACGCGCGAATCGATAAGAGAGATAGGCATGCAGGAACTCATATCAACGCGCCGACCTGGAATCCAGGACGGCCTGTGACCGGAAACCGATCGCGCGCGTCGGTCGCGCGACTAATCATCCGAAAAGCCGCGTCCGGCACGCTTGCTAACCGGACGATCCGATGGAAAACCGGAACGTCCGCCCGTCCCCGGAAATACTCTCGCGGACATCAAAGACCACTTCGATGAGATTGTATGAGTCGCGATAATAATCGCCTTCGTAATTCCACGTGTAGAGGATCACTAGCCTTTCATCATATTCGTTTGTTCGGGATTTGTTCAATTTAAAGAAATCTGGCAAAACTCGTATTCTAAAAAATAGTTTCTTAGTGCCGATGGATGTAAAAAATCGCGTTAAAAACTTATAAAATTATATGAAACTTAATGGGAAGAAAGATGAAGATGCCGCTTTTTCTTTTTTTTTTTTTTTTATTAATATTGAGAGCTTTTGACGGAAACAAAATTTCTCAAAATCATGATTTATGAAATAATGATGAAACAATGAACGTAATTTGTTGTCAGTTTCAATCATTATTGCATTCTTTAAGAATTTCATGATACATGATTATTAATTAACTTTTAAGTAGGCAGTTAGTTTAAAGACGCAAAAATTGGTAGATGGAACATCAAAAATGTTTTACAGTTATACTTTTTTTTATAGTTGTATGTTTATAATTATAATATTATGTCACAGTTAAATTTAAATAAGGTATATGAGATAGAAGAATGTAAAAATAATGAACTTTAAAATTTTCTTTGTCCAGAGAATCAGGTTTTAAAGAAAACTATGTTGTGAAAACTGTCCCATCTACCTAAGATTAATACATTTATCGAATGCCAATAACTTTTGTATCATTCTATGTACAGCAATCTGTCGCATTATATTTCTCTAACATTGGTAAATATGTAACATTATCTAGACTTCGGATGCTGTTGAGTAAATTCGAACGTGAGAGAACTTCCGGATGTTTTTCCACGTATTTAGATTATCGTGCTTTATTTTTGACGCAGCGTCTCGTCGAACGACTACGGCCAAGTATCGCGACTAAAATGAATGAGCGAAATACCGACGCTTTAACACGTTTAATTGGCGGTCGAATAATTATAACCGATGGGCAGTATCACGCTTGCGTAACCCGGTGTCACGAAATGTCAGATGAACGCGACGTTAAAGTCAAGCCGACGTGTGGCGTGTGAGCGAATAGTCGCGTTTTATTACAACGTTATTACGTTTCATCGTGACGTTTTGTACCATCGCAATGACGATGCGAAATATCAGCATTTAACCTATCATTCTCGTGTCCTATCGGATCTGTAGGTCCATCTCACAGCTCTTATGGAAAAGTAGTACAACTTGAATTTTTTCATTTACATTCTCTCTACTTAATACCATGTAACTAATAACTGTATCTAATGCAGCCATAACGAATTTTCTTTATCAATATGTACATCTCAATTAACGTTGAATCTAAGAAGTATAATTGATAGATTATAATAATATACAATTAATATTATGTGCAACACAATAATTAATAGAAAATATGAGAAATACTTAATTTCGCACTTTTACGATATAATCGCGTACTTCTTACGATTTATTATTTCGCTCTAAATCGCGCCGAGCAGGGTCACGCTAAACTGTCATGCGATTCCCGACGAGAAGACGTCGCGTTATCGGTTGTTCCCTCTTTCTCTCTCTCTCTCTCTCTCTCTTTCTCAAAGTACTGTCATGCTGACGCAAAGTGAAACGAAGCGCGGGGTCGCTTCGTATCTCCTTCTTCTCTCCGTTCAACACGTGAAGAGAGATCACGATCCTCCATCTATCTCCTGGCTTCCAGTCTGTCACGGATTCCCCTTAGTGTTCGTCGCACATCGACCGCTGTCGTGGGACGAGTACAGACTAGAGACTCGAATCCGATATGTAATGTACGCTGAGAAGATCGCTGACATATGCATGCCCCTTTGGTACCGAACATGGTATTCACTAAGTCCGATCGAGTAATGTCTTCGGACTTAAGAACCATGGTGATCATATACGGATGCATATACGGTCGCGAATGAGGTACGCGTGCGGATTCTCCAAGCTATAGAGAGAGAGAGAGAGAGAGACAGAGAGAGAGAGACAGAGAGAAGGGCAGAGAAAGTGCAGACGAGAGAAAGAATAAAGAAAAAGAGAAGGAGGAAGAGGAGGAGGAAAAGGAGAAGAAGAAGGGCTCGGATCCAGCGTCGAAGAGACTTGACAGGGAGCCTAAACGGAATAAATTATTACACGAGCTCGTCGCCGTGGTCCCCCGTCTTCTCCTTCTTCCCCCGTTCTTCTGCTTCTTTCTCTAAGGACGGATGCCACCCCGCCGTTAGCCGTCGAGTGTGCGGGCCGCCCTCCCGGCACAAAGATTCATATCTGACTCGAGGAGGCCTCTCCCTCCCCCTCGAGCCTCTCCCCAGCTGCGCCTTCAAACGGGACCCCTAAGCCCGGAGCGGGACGGGATCCGGACAATACTTGTCCGTCCAGTCGACAACGACGGCGGCGACGGCAGTCGCGGACTAAACTTCGGCATTCTCTCCTCTTCTCCTCTATCTCTTCACCGCACTCCGTCCCGCTCACACTCACGTTCTCCAAGCACGTTTCCCCTCGCTCTCGCGCAGGCGTCGCTTGGAACCGCCTGTGGTGTCGGAACAGAGTAAGCGGGACAGCCGGAGGGAGGGGGAGGGGCACGACGTAGGACGACGAGGGAGACACGAGGTGGGGAAGCTCGTGGCGCGAATGAAAGAGCGAGAACGAATGTGCGAAGGAACGAGGATGGTATCCGCGACAAACTGGAAGTCACGAGGAGAAATACTACACACGCGGAGTCTCTCCATATCTATGTTCCGAGAGGAGGAAAGAGAGGACGCGCGCAAAAGGATCCGCGAGAAGTGAGAAAGAAGGAGAGACAGAACGGGATGGAAAGCGGGATATCGTCAGTGCGGTGAAGCGATGGTAAGCGCTGGTAGAAGTAGCGGCGACGAAGTAATGACGGTGCGGCGATGCGATGGAAAGGTGGTAGTGGAGGAGGAGGAGGAGGAGGGACGCTGGGGAGACGGAGGAGAGAATCTCCGGAGATTCCATGCGTGGAGAGCCGTACGTGGAGGAACGGGCCAGCCAGACTGGGCCGCTAGCCTTGCTGGTTGCACGGAAGGCAGGCAGCTGCCAGCCAGCTTACCGCCGCCGTGCATTATACGGGACAAGAGGGAGAGAGAGAGAGGGGCAGCGTTAAAGCAGGAGACATTCCGAGAAGGGGACAGAAGGGGGTAGCGAGAGCGCGTGAAAAGAGTCGCGGCAAGTTCGGACCGGCCCGTAAGTCTCTCCGTAAAAAGCACACGCTTAGAGAGAGAGAGAGAGAGAGAGAGACGCATTGCGTGAAACCCAAATCACGCGGGGAGACCGCGTTATGCCGAGACCGTTCTCCACCTCGGTCGACCGATCGGTCGGCCGGCTAATATAATATCAGCGACGCCTGGAAATGCGATAAACCCCGTCGCGCCGTCCCGACCGTCGCGTCGCGTCGCGTCGCGTCGCGTCACGGCGCGGCCTGCCGGCTCTAATTAGTGGCTCCATATCGGAAATCGATGCCGGTGTAGCCGCGCCGATGCGATGTAGTATTCGCGGTCGATTAAGAGCGTGTCTCGGCTAAAAGGTAAAACGCGGCTCACCAGCGATACGCGTCTACGGTTCTATTTCTTGAATATATCTCGTCGAAAACGCGCGCTACTAATCCCCACCGATCGAAACTAATTAACGATTCGGTATATATCGAAAATCTATATGTTGGACGACAATGTTGCGTTCGCACAGTCGATTAAGAATGTCTCGATAAAAGATAAAAGCCTAAATGCACTAACATCCATTTATGTACCCTCTATTCTATGTGGAATCTATTTTATCGAAAAGACTGCTATTCCTCGAGGTGATCCGGGTTGTTTCTCATTAGCGATGCCATATTGAAAATCAATTTAATATCCTATTCTCGACCGATTAAAAACATATTCTGATAATAGTGCAAATTATCAATAATTTTATTTATTATTTTCTCTACTTTTTATACATATATATATATTTTATCCAAGTATTATGCTAATGAGATTTGTGGTTTCTAATTACGGACTGTGTATCAGAAATCAATTATTTAATCAGCAATATGATACTTGCAATCGATCGGTAATAAGTCTTGCAATATCTCTCTATTACACGTATGAAAACTTTAAACTTTCTTCTATGACAGAATAATTTTGTCAAATATAACACGTTAAATGTGACAATAAATATTATTTATATTTTCCAAATTATAATTACCCATTTCTGTAAAACATTGCAAATGATGGTTGATCGTAATTGATATCGATTACGTTAAAAGTATCGCCTATAACGAAAGACTATCTATTTCACAGCAATCTGCGTAACAGCACGAGAGAACGCTAATTGAATCGAAAAAACTGGATAGCATCGCCGGCGAATGATTTGCAGGAGTCAACGGGGTCATCCGCCAATGGAAGGAAGGGTCGCGAACTCCTAGACTGCGTCTGGCACGAAAGAAATCGCCAAGCTTGGAACAGTACCAGGAACTTTCTGAATACGAAATCCGCGATTCCTTTCGGACTGAAGCATTTAGGATCGAAAGTTTATGGTAACGCGGTGATCTCGTGCGATGCACCACAAAATAAATATATGTGAGAGTAGGACGGAAAGAGAGAGAGAGAGAGAGAGAGATATTTTGAGTTGTTGAATTCTATATATTAGCTATCGAAAGACAAGTGTTACGAGTACTATTCTGTATGATATAAAATGTTGACAAGTATTTCGGGGTTTTCGATTAAGCGATTGTTATAAACTTGTGAATAAGAATGCTTTAGCAGAATTTAATTATTAAAAGGGCAATTTGCAGGATTGACATTTTCACGTGAAATTGCTGCTACATATATATTAATTATTTTCACAAAAAGCAAAAAGACTCCTCTTTTACGTCGGACTATATATAAAGAAAAAATTCTATAAATATTTCTCTAACCACCTGAAAAATATACATATAATACATAACTGTACTGTATAAATTATATTTTTCAATTTGCAAAGCCATTGTTAATGTTGAAAATCAAGCAGTACATATGGCTGACAACATCGATAACATATCTAATAATCTAATTTTAGTGAAAATATAATAATTAATTTCCATTGATCTCTTAAAACTGTTTGAGACCGCGCATGATTAATTCCACGTGTCTATCTCATGAAATAAAGTAAAATTAGATTCACTGGTGCAATCTTGCATCACCTTACTTAAAAGCAAAGTCAATCGGCAGCTGGCTGGTTTCCCAGGAAGCCCGTCGATAGCGAATCACAAGGGACGTTGTTCAACCCCGATTTACGTGAATACGCCAGCGGGGCGACAAACGTATTACGGAAGTGACCGCGCTTCTATCCTCTGTGCTCTCATTCTTCCCCTCTCTCTCTTTCTCTCTTTTGCACTTTACCATTCCGCCTCTCTCGTTCATCAAGCGAGTGCGTGCGCGTGTTTGCGTGTCCTCCTATGGTCAGCGACAAAAAAAAGAGGTAAAAAAAAAAAAGAAGAGGACCTCCACTGCGGTACGGGTTCGCGTTTCCATCCTCGTCGACATTGGAAGCCGGAGACCACGGGGTAGAGAGCACGATCCGCAGTCAACGCGAACGATATAAGCCCCGTCTCGCCCTCGTCACCCCCCGCGACGCGCTCGTTCTCTCTGTCGCCGTCTGTCTACCCGATTCAACCCCCTCGTGACACCCTCCCAACCCCAACGTCGTCCGTCCGTCCTCTCTGTCCGCCTGGCGTGTCGGATTTCTGTTTGCGTTACCGTGTCACGCATCGAGCCTCGTCGCTTCGAATTCGATGGTGTTCTCATCCCCTGCCCCACCTCTCCGCGCCGCGCCGATGCGATGCTGCGTCGCACACGCTTTCCCATCGGATGTACGTGTGTAATCCGGAATCTCTCCAGCGAGACATTCCGGCTAATAATTCCTTATTGCCGTAAATCGCGAGAATGCTCGTTGGATCGTTCGCCCGCTCGCCTACTCGCCCTCTCCTGCATTCGGTCCAAGTGGATTTTCGAGTGATGATCGAGCCGCGCGAGTCTGATTACGCATCGCAATATTCTGCACCGTGTTAACGGCACCTGTCAGTATTTTTAATCAACGGAAAGTATAAGTGCTTCCGATAATCTTCGTGATAATCGCACATAACCGATGGATATATATTATATACGTATAAATACATCTGAAGGAAAAGAGAAAGCAAATTTTATAAAGTATATATAATATATGTATATATATAATATATATAATAAGATTTTTAACTGCGTTATAATTATTGAATTTTCAAATATATTTTTTTATTAGAATATATTATAATTTATGAATATAATTATATTTTCGTCTTAATATACATTTTCTTGGCTTTTATCGACTTACTTCTACGACTTTGCAAAATTAAATAATATATGAATTGTTAAAAAAAAAATACATAGAAAAAGAATTTGATGCGCGTAGAACCTTCGTTTTAATTATTAAATTAATAAATATAGTCCACACATTCATCGCGAGGTTAAAGGATACGAGTCGCGGGCATCATAAACCTATCATTGATATGATATGCGTGGTCAGTACACGTGTATGCGTATGTATGCGCGTAATATATTGTAACGGTGAAATCTGGCTGGAAGTTGCTCTCATTTATGTCATTTTATTATAACGGCGCCAATCAATTACAGCATTAATATCATTTCGCGCCGAGTTTGATCAGACCTAAAACCCGCAGCCAACGGCAAGACAGGAAATCACATGCGCGTGAAACAATCGGTGGAAAATATAATTATCGTCATTATCACCAACAGCATTTCAAACAGAATATTCTATTCAACATCGAAACTCTAACAATCTATCATTTAAAAGACTTCTATAAATCCGTAGCGTAGATCTGAAATCAATAGTGGAAAATCAAGCAGTTGGGTAGATAAGAAAGCGCTCCAGAATCCGACGTAGCCCGTAAAATGTGCTGGTATCCGATACGTAAGCGAATCCTTCGCCCATTCCCTATTTCTAAGCACGCGACCATAATCGAATCCAACACAAGCGCATTCCGCGCGGCTAGCAAACCGCTCCGGAAATATCCCGCTGGCAGCGACTGAATAGAGAAAAAGCCGACCATCGGGCGCGCGATCATCGGGCGTGTTCGATGCGTACAAGTTGAGGCTTTGTTTCGGTAACCAACA
>NW_011627316.1:295643-325620 GCF_000204515.1 Acromyrmex echinatior | reverse complement strand
TAATCAGTAGTATATTAATAATGTGTTTGATTCTTCATATACATGTGTTAGCTCTCTATGATGATGCGCTCTCACTGTCGTTTGAATAAATTTTATCAGACGATTTTTAAAAAATTCTGATCTTTAAAATTTTAGAAATTTAGATTTTAAAATTCCTTGATCTTTTGGATAAATTGGTTTTAATGAATAATATTGTTGTTTGATATCTTGAACACTTTGTAGTTGTATAGCAGAATAACGAACTTATGTAATCGTTCAAAGTTTTAATGAGTAAAAAATATTATATACATATTTTTAAGAAAAAAACAAAAGATTTAAAATATGATCGCGATCTCTCTCTCTCTCTCTCTCTCTCTTCCCCTCTCCCTCTCTTACATATCATATTATAATATAATAAAATTCAATATCGAACATTTGACGTTTAAATACTTCTTGCAATAAAACAATAATTATTGTGTTTCTGTAAATTTATGACCTATCATTGCTGAGATTAAACAAAAAACTTAAATATATTATATTATTCTCGAATTTCAGTGAACTGCAGAACTGATATAAACTTTTCTCACATATAGCAGAAAGAAGTTTTCTTCATTAAAAATTATAGAGGAAAGTAAGGGAACTACAAAAATTTAAGAGAAAAGTTAAATAAAGTCGAAGATTATATTTATTAATTAATACAAGTCTTTATTCAAATCATACTTCAGTTATTTGACTTTCAAACTATTATATAATCATTAACATTCATATATTATCAATAATATATAAGTATACGCTATAATTTTAACAAAAAACAAAACTCTTGTTGTTCTGAATTATCCGCTGCGATATCGATGATTTTGTTTTTTGTTTAAAATTAGAATTTATGTTAATAATATATAAATATTAATTATTGTAGTTTAAAACCAATTGACCGAATAAAAACTTCTATAATTATTAAATAATTATCAGCTTTATTTAACTATTCTCTAGTATTTTCTCTTCTCTACATCAAAATCATTCAAAATATGTAATAGTATTTACTTTAAACGGCGTATGCGCCGATTCTGTAATCACGTGTTATAGTGTAACTAATGCCATTCCTACTAATATAGATTAACTTTTATCTCGGTTCAACTTACTCTTCACCTTTTTCTCTAGTTTTATGAATCAGAAAAAGATGAAAAGTAAGTTGAATCGAGATTAAAGTTAATCTATATTGATGGAAACGGACATAAGTATATATATCCAGCTATCACTGAATGCGAGGAATGAAAGGTTATCACTATTTTAATGTATTGTATCATTCGCGTTTACTCGGTGTTTGCAATTCCTCATACTCTCCCCTAGATCTTAATACTCTCTAAATTTTTTTGAGTGGATTCTCAATCTAAAGAGTGAAAAATTGAGCCAGTCTTGATAAACGTGGCTCAATTTTCAGTTCCTTAAGAGTGAGATTTCATTCTTCAGATTGAGATACACTCTAAAAGTTTCAGCAAATATGAAAACAAAAATCCAGTATATATTTCTAGATCGTTTCTAAGAGCGAAGTAAAAATGCGGTACGTTTTTCAGGAGCAGCTGGAGCTAAAACCCAATACTTTCCCAGGTTGGTTCAAGTAGATACATTTCGAGGACAAAGTGTTTTCTCGACACAACGGATTAACGATGGTGTAGTAGACCCGTTGAAAATCGCCGGCTGCGTGACTCCGGCACGGTGCGAGCGAGTTTTCGCTCGTTTCACGGTGACTGCAAAAGAAAACGAGCGAAACGGGAGTGGACGGGCCAAGTACCAGCCGGCGGCTGTTCCTCTCCGCGCCGCTCCCGAGTATCCCGAGGATTCGAAGAAAGTTCGTCGCGGTCGGTTAAATAGTCGAAGAAAATTGCGACGCGGCGCGCCTTCTCGACGCTCCGTTTCGTTCCGCGGCGACAGATCGGCGGGCGTATCGATCGCGGTTCGTCGCCGCAACGCCGAGGAAGGAATAATATCTCGCCGGGAGCGGTCGCGCGGCGCGAAAATCGATCATGTCGTGATGGTGAGTCCGTCCGGAACGGAACGGCCCGGCCCGGCCCCGCTTATCCCACCGGCGGATCAAAAAGGAAAGAAGCGGAACGACGAAGTGCCGACTCACGCGGCGCGCTATCTGACGGGACAATCGATATCGCTGTCGAGGGAGATAATTCCGGGCGGCGACGACGACGATGGCGAGTACCACACATTCGGGTCCGATAACTACCTGCGCGTTTATCGTTTATATATAGGTATTGCTAGGCCATCTCGGCGATAACGCGCTTTTATAGGTAAACGATGCTCTCTTGCGTCACAAAAATATCGAATAAGGCGTTATCGAATATTTGATTATCGGGAGAAAGGCTAGGGGACGAATGATCGTCTCTCAGTGATCGCTCCAATAAGCGTGAAAATTCCGCTTTTGTCGAAATGCATTCTCGCTAATAAAAAAAAGAAAAAAAAGAAAAAAAGACAATCACGCGCATTCAACGCGAGGATAATCGCGCAACGGAATAATCGTGACAGTTCGGCCGTAATTTTCGAAGCGGCGTGTTTCATTGCGGAACCCGACCCATAAACGCGCGGTTAATTGCACCGCTCGAGTGATTAGTTCGACGAACAAGCACGCCACGAGCACCGCACTCGCCTACGCACATGATCGTGCGTCGTCGTCGGCGGATTTTACAGCGGAAACTGCCGAGGCTGGTTGATTCGCTGGCATTTCGTAGCCTTTCAATGTATTCCGGACGCGACACGCGCTACGCAAAGCGTCGGCCGGCCTGGAGTAAAGATTCGAAAGATACCGCCGTCAGGATTTACTTGCCTTAATGAAGAGAACAACGGCGACCGATCGGCGAGACTCGGCTAGAATCCTAATACCCAGGGTCGGTCACGTGCAGGCTGACAAACAAACTGCGGGTACTGTTAGGCAGGGAATGGGGGAAGGGCGACGGCATTTGCCGAAAATCCACGCGGTGAAAGGAAACACAATGGACCTCCAGTTGACCGCGATCAATGAAAGTACCCTGAACTCACCCTCGGCATGAACGGCCCGCAAACTCTTTTCCGAGGTCGACGATCCCGGGCCTAGTGGACCTACGGACCTACCATTTTATTGCCAGAAATAAATCGGGCCGATTCGAAATTTCACGACGGGATTAGACAGGTCTCTTCGATCGACAGCTTATACGTTTCAAGCTCCTCTTATGTCGGAACGCACAACGGTGTGTCGCCATATGCAGTCGGACGCTCCATAAATAGACATTTCGGGTTATGTCGAAGACGACGTTTCAAGTGCGCGAATAAAATATTTACGTATTGTATATATATGGCTTTCGTGCAAACATACCTCAGCGCAACATCTTGAATCGCGCTTTCTGTAATGTTTTAAAAAAAGGCACTGAGACGAACAAACCAGACCGTACATTAAACATTTCCATTGTCTAAAAATATATTTTATTTTTACATGTAATATTCTGTATAATATTCCGACAAATGTAAAACGTGGAAAACTTATTTTTTTTTTGTTATCCCTTGCGCACAAAGACAGAAAGCACGTCGAAATATAGAACGCTTAATGAACCTTCGACGAAGCCTCGATGAAGAGATGACAGTATCGCGCAGCATCGCTTTCGAGAGGAGTCGATACACGCTTCCGGTAGCCACGGACCATAAATTGGTACAACGTGCGCGCACCGTAGAGAGCACCCTCGGTCATGTTTATAGCGGTGGGATAACAAAGAAAGTAACAGAAACGTCGAAGTGGTAAGAGAGGCACGGCTAATTGGCCATGGATACCGGATACTGGGTGCGAGGAGTTTCACTCGAGAGCTCGTTTCTCTCTTTCTCTCTCTCCCTCTCTCTCTCTCTCTCTCTCTCTCTCTCTCTCTCGCTGTTCTCGTCTTTCCCGTGCACAGCATTCACTTCGGTTCCGACGATCGCCGTCCCCGAGGAGCCAGGAAAACGTGTGCCGGATGCTCTAGTGAGCCTTCGCACTGACTCGTCGACTTGAGGAGCTGGTCGCCTCGGGGAATCGAACAATCGCGCGACACTAAGGAAGAGTCTCCATCACCACGACAATATCTGTGATAGATATGATATTTTGCGATGTAAAAATAAGATGACGCTTGAGAACTAGAAATCAACTTGTTCCTTCGGAAATATCTGATTTCTCGATATGGAGCACGATAAATATTAATTAAATTACAGAAATGGATACTGTAAATTTATATTGAAATATTATTTAAGCGTTACGCTGTTAAATTTATGATGTCAAATTATAATATATTCAATTTAAATTATTTTTAATCACTTCTACATGTCCGCTCGATTATGTTATTAATTTAACAAAAATAATGGAGATAAAATAACTTAACTCAAGAAAATGTATTAAATTTGACTCAAAATTTATAGTTACTAAATGCATACTTATTAATATAGATGTTATTTACGTTGAAACCATAAAAATGGATTGATTTTGGTTTTGACATACATAGTTAAAAATAATAAAATGTTATTTTTAACTCAAGGGATTATTATTTGATATCTCGTTTAATATCTAATAGTGTATAAAGATTCAGCTCAAACTGAGAAATAAGCTTTCTCGATACTTATATGTTCACATGCTAATAATATTTATTGCTGTATAAAATAATGCATATAGTTGATCTATAGGATAACAAGGAATAGAAACTTTTTTTAAATTTATATAAATTCTAACTATGTGAATCTAACTATGTGAATCTACTACGATACTAAACTACGATGATACTAAATAAAATAATGTTTATTTAAAGATGAGTATTTAAAATTTTAAAAATTAAAATACTTAACATTAAAAATTTAATTCCTAGATCAAATTATCGCCCTAATAATTAGATTATGCAATCTATAATTCTCTCTGTTACGAATAGTCTTTTAAGTACTTTGAAACTTTTTGAGAAACCAATTTCACAATTGTCGAACAAGACATCGAAAGATATGAATATCAATATTTCATAATTAATATAAGATGTAATAAGAATAACAATTAAATTCATTTTATCATTTATTATTTTTGATTGTTTGATAAATAAATATAAAATCATCATGTATATGAAAAATGTAATATTATTCTTTATGTTATAATTAAATATAGTCATGAACAAACATTTTTAAAAGAGATGTTGGTTAATTTCTTCTAACTGCGCCTAATTGGCCCAACTTTCCTTCTCTTTCCTTTTCTTTCGAATTCGTTATAAGAATTTGCGCGATAGCCTCCCGAAATTACGTCGTTTCTCGAAACTCTGAAGGGCAGTCGGCGAGGGCGGTTCCACGGAAAGAAAGGGGGAAAGAGAGAGAGAGAGAGAGAGAGAAGGTAATCTCGGTTGTAGCTATCGCGAGCGATACGGCAAATTCGAAGTATCCCGCGGGGAGCAGCGATCCTCATTCCTCCCTGCGGGGCTTCCCGGATGGGACCGCGAGTGCGAGTATTTCGGGAGCTTATTTGTAGCGAAGGGGGTCGATGCGCGCGGTTGTTGGAAAGGGGTCGATACATATCGCGATTTGCCGTGCTGCCGGGTTATCAGATGGATATATCGGTTGGCGAAAAGGGCAGAGAAGGTAGAGTATAGAAGAGAGGTCGACTCTCTGTCTCTCTCTTTCTGTCTCTAACCCCACCGACACGATACCTATAGCCTACGTCGCCCAAGCACCTAAGCGCCCACGTCCGCATCATCGGGTGTCAGGTCGCCTACAGTACATAAGGATCATCAAGGCATGGCATGCTCTATCGGCCTCATCTCCGGCCACCCCAACTCTAACAATCTCTCACGCGCGCTTTTGGCTTCGGTCTCTTCTCTCGGGACATCAGCGATGGAGAAGACCGTAGAATACGGCTCCTCAGGGAAAAGCGAGCGAGAGAAGCAGAGCGAGAGAGGCAGAAAGAGAAAAGAGTAAAAGGAAACATGGAAGAGGAGGACGAGGACAGAAGACACCCGTTGGCGTTCGCGCCCGGAACGAACGAGAAGAGAAGGACGGAAGGTTCTCCGCGTCGCACGTCATTGCACAGACGAACCGAGGGACACGGAGTCTATTTTTGTCGGGTGGCTGCGGCGGTGGCGGGACAAAAAGCCTGCGGCTTCCACCCCGGACCTCACGCCTCTCTCTCTCTTTCCTTCCTCTTCAGCCGCTTTTTCCCGCATTTCCCTCTTCGTCCCACGCTTTCATCCGTCCCAACTCACCGTCTTCTTTTCTTCCCTTTCGCCACGGCGGTCTCTCTCGCTCTTTTTTTCTCTTCCCGCTACGCCTCTTTTTACGCCACCGCACAGCCCCGGTGGTTCGTCCTCGTCTCGCGCCCGCTTCTCTCTTTATCCGACACGCGCAATCTCCCCAGCTCTTTTTCTCTCTTTCGCCATCGTTCTTCCTCCGCCTCTCCTGCTTCCTAACTGCATCCACCTCCGTCGCTTTTTCGCCGATACACCGCATCTCTCTTTCTCTTCGGCGTGCAAACCGATCGCGCACGCGAACGAATGAGAAGATCAGAATCACGTAGAGAACGGAGGAAGAGAGATAGAAAGAGGGAATCCGAATACACCGTACACACACGAGCGAGCGAAAACGCGCCGCGGGAGAGCCGACGTGAGTGAAAGAGAGGAGGAGAGGGATCAGAGGAGGGATGTGCCGGTGAAGAGCGATGGGATACGCCGCGGGCGGAAAGAGGAAGAGGAAGGAGAGAAGCGGTGGATGTTAAAGCGCGGACGTGCGAGCGGGATGCTGGCGAACGGGTGGAACGTGAGATAAAGCGTGATAGAGAGCCGGAAAGAGAGCAAGATAGAGATGCTCGAGGGAGAAAAAGACAGAATGCAACGGACGGAGGCAAGCAGGTTGGGGAAAAAGACCGAGGCTCCCTCGGCGGCCCGCTACTAATTGCCGCCGGCCGCGGTTACGTGCCGCGCGTTATAGCCGCCGGAGTGTGCGAGGGGCCGGCTGGGACCCCAGAACTTCAGCCGCCCAGAACGCTCAGCCGGCCCCCAAGTTCTCGACACGGCGCAGTAGTTGAGCGCGGGCATAGTATAGTCGTATACGCGCTCTCGATCCGCGCGCTTTCGTTCCGCGTAACAGGCGCATGAACAGCGAGCCGGTATGTCGGCCGGTATGTGAGCCGTCGGCGCAGAATCCTCGTCGCAACGACGAAATTCGTCCCGCTATCGGAGGCATTCCGGCCGCGGCTCTAACGGATGCGTGCTGATGCGCGGCTGATGGGAATGCGTCGAAACGAAACGAGGTGGAAATTTTGCGGATAGATCCGACGCGAATTCAACGGGCGCGTAATGTAGGATCGACGCTATTACGCGAAGAAACTTAAAAGAGGCCCTTTACATTTATGTTTATATTTTGTTGGCCCGAGTCGAAATTTTTATTCTACTGTGAATCTTTGTTTTAGGACGTATAGGCTCTCTATAGAGACTCTATATAGATTGTAAATTTATAAGGTTCTAATCTAATGAATTGAACTCCTTTTTAGGTTCAAAAGAAGTTTTCTAAATAGAAGCTGTAAATTAAGTAATATTAAAAGAGATACTATTTGATTGTTTAAGTTTCGAAATATAGGTTTATAAGATTTAATTGAGTTTGAAAGATATTGAAAGTAGGATTAAAATTTCGACTCTCTCTCTCTCTCTCTATCTCTCTCTGGCTGCCTTTTGTAATAACATTAAGTATGTCATGTATCTTGGATGCCTTCTATCTAGCGACACAAATTGACACAAGCGTCATTCTATCTTTTTTCAACATCCAGTAATAACAAAGATAGAATGGCATTTGTGCCGATTTGTGTCGCTAAATGGAAGACACCCCTTTTCCACACTCGTTGAAAAAAAAAATATGTGCCAAATTTCATTTTCGTCATGAAATAATTCCGTCATCAAACGCCATTTCACAACATTCTGTATAAATTATATATGGCTTAATGCATAAAATACTGATGAAACAATAAAATAAGATTTCAAGACAATATTTTAACACGGAGCGAAATGTCATCTTCCAGATGTCCATTAATTTTTCAAACGGAGGATATGCATTTCTAGCGGTATTCCGGGGATGAACGAGAAACTCCGCTTCTGTTAGTTCATTTACACCGTAAGCGTACCGAGTTAAGGCCCGGAAATCCAGGTTGCAACGTCGTATTTCACGCTACCGTGGCTGCTCCGCTGCATCTACACCACTTCGTCCTATCCGTGTACTCCGTACGAGTTTGTTTCAATGCCCAGCGAATTTCGCGTCGTTCCGCTTTCTTCGTGGATTGCTCCGCGACGAAACAATCCATCCCTAGACTCCTCTCGATTCCATTTAAAATACGGCGACGACGTGTTAACCCTTTTACGACCTACGTTTTAATCCCTTCGAAAGAAAAATAAAACGTACAGATCATTTTCACCGATACTTTTTATGCTAAATTTGATCTTTTGTAAATCTGATAAACAATTTAAATTACAATTAAAAAACGCTTTTTCTTTTATCACTTAAATATTTATTTTTCAAGAAATTAAGATTGCATTTTAACGTGATCGAAAATTTCTCGGATAAAAACCTGGTATTAGATTTAGATTTATTTGAAACTTAGCTTTGCGGAATTATGCCACGCCACCGCAAAATTCAAATCCGATCGAAAGGATGCTTCAAATAAATCGAGAGACGATGTACGTATTACATAATAATGTGGCAAATCGGCGGCTCTCAATTCTAGCCGAATATGTGCGTTCGAAGTAACGAAGGGGTTAATCTCATGGCATTAGTTCGAGCATACGAACGAAGAGCGTATGCTCGAACATTACACTTTGGTTATCGATACGGAGATAACAGCGATAACAATCTTTACCCAACATTACCGTCGAGATAAAGACATGGTCTAGTCTTTTCAATCGCACACACTCTCTCAATTCTCTTATTTCTCAAATCTCATCTTTTCCTATATATTTTCTGCATCTTTTTATCTTTTGTATTTTATTTCTATCTTTATTTTTGCAACTTTGTTTTATATAATTAATAAAATGAACACTAAAGATCAGTTGAAATGAATCAATATAATAAAATAATGCCGCTTAGAGCCAATAGAATTCCTATGTTGATCTAAACAGTATTATTTTATTGTATTTATTTTATATATTCAGTTTCGATATATTTTATTCTGATGCTCAATTCCAGTATTGTTTCTTAGCGCTTTAGAGTATTTGATTTTAGAATTCGCTTAAATAACGATCTCTCTCTCTCTCTTTCTCTCTCTCTCTCTCTCTCTCTCATAGATTTTATAAATAAAATTCTGCTCGCGCAATGGCTCGAGTTCCGTCGTACCACGAAGAACATCGCGCGCATGTGTGTGTATGAAATACGGCACAACGGTAATCTAACTTCATTAGACTCATTTGCATCTCCGGGCTTTAGGGAGAATCATATACCGAGAATTAGGATATCGTTTTAATAATAAAAAGCGCGTCGAAAAATACAGTTATCTTAATTTCAGTAATTATACTGTAATTATACAAAAAATATCTCAATTTATAATTTAATTTTTGTAATGTATGTATTGTAGTCTGTCATTACATTAACACAATATTTGAGTTATATTTACGGCATACGTAAAAATTTATTTTTGAGAAAACTTGCTGCAATGTTTATTTGCACTGAGAGACAAATGTTTTGTAATTATATATTGCTATAATTATGATTATTCCTGCTATAATAATAATAACAGTAACTATGTATATAGTTCTAACAATAAATATATATAGTTGGCAACCTAAAATGACTATAATTATAGTTATTATAACCATAAAATATTGTAATTGAAATTACCATAAAAATGATTCAAGTGACTATAATTTTATAGTTATATTTTGGGACAATCACATTTTTTATGGTAATCATTTTTATGATAATCTCAACTATTTTGTGGTTGCCAACTATATACATAGTTACTGTTATTATTATTATTATTATTATTATTATAGCAGTAATAATAATAATAATAATAGTAATATATAATTATAGTTACAAATATCAAACATTTTTCTCTCAGTGTGATGAGAACAACGAAGAAGCTCTTCTTCACAAAGAGAAATCTTTTTGTAGAGTGTGTATTGTGCATAAAGTAAGATATAATTTTGTAAAAAATTCTCTGCCTTTTGGGAATCGAGTACGGATGGTATCCGGACTGGCGCACCCGCTAAAAATAAAGATTCCCGCACGAAGCTCCCATGATCGTCGTTCGAAACCCTCCGTTCGTCCCTCATGGAGACCTCACGCGTTTCTCTTTAGTGCGTGACTCAGCGGGGCCGAGACGCAGCATGTACGCCTCGAAGCCACCCTCGTTGTGGGCTCCCCGTCTCTCTTCGCACCGCCGCGCCGCTCGTTCTTCCCGTCGGATCCCGTCCGCCGTTGGTGCCCGAATGCAACCAGGCGGCGAACCCTGGTGCTCTCGACACCAACACAATATACGCACACGCACACGCACACGCACGTACGCGAGCGCGCGCACGTACTTTCATCATCGAGGCAGGGGCGGTGATAATAATCAAGCGCCGCCGGGCTGCGCTAAGGGTCGTCGAAGGGTGCGTACCGCAAAATTCCATGTGGAGAACATATCAGTATCGAGTATCGAGTATTGCGAAAAGTGACTAGTGAATGTTCTTTCATTTTCTTTTTTCCTTCGACATTGACAATTGAATAATACGTGATTCGTGTGACATTAATATTAGATTAATTTGTTCACGTTGCTTGAAATCTCTAAAATTTTTGTATTTAAAAATGAAACAAATATATATTCGAACGTTGAAGAGGAAAAAATAATGATATCGAAAGCAAAAAATAGCAAGACAGATTTATTGTCTAAAATTTGCACTTGAAAGTCAGACTACATAAATTTTAGTATTTTTTTTTTTTTTTTGGAGATACAAGCATTTAATTTCAATTCTATTTTATAGAAATGTATACTGATTGAGATGTATACTGACCAAGAAAACTGAATACGATAAGATGAATTTTATAGAGATTAAGCAAATTTCTAGTCCCGCAAGTTTTTTCCAATAACGATTCTTTCTCCATGAAACATTACGTCATTTCGATAGGTTGACGATCGATCGCAATTTATTTACGCGGCCTCACCAATGGTGAGGTCCATTCGCATCCGAAACCGTCGACGTACGGAGAAAAAGATATGGAACGAAAAACGGAGAGGAAGGGGGAACCATTAGCGAAGAATTCGCAGCGATCGCCAAAAATGCAGAGGGCCTCGTCGGATCCAGTCGTTTTACTCGTTCCGCCTTGCTACTTCGCCTCCCGGTCGAGGAGGTCAACTGTTTTATTGGCTAAGGGTCGCGGCGCACGCCCTCGAAGCCACGGTTTCGGTTAACCGAGCCAAACCCCCGAAATCGGAACGACGAATTATCGCCTTGGTTAACCTCCGCGCGCACAGACCGTCTTTTTCCTTTATCCGTCGTCGCCACCTATCTGACCTATCCCGCCGGATGTCCCAGTTCCCTTGCCGCGTTGATTAAAAACTGCTCACCGAGCGCTCTCAATTTTCCCGAGAAATACCGTTGTCAGCAGTATCATACGTTTGCCGTTTAGCAGCAAACTTGGTTGTTTGATTATTGCGTTCGTACGAGAACGTACGTTCGAGAACGCTATCCTCGTATCATAGAAAAGATGTATAAAGAGAGATAAAAAGTGATTCAATAACATTTACGAGAGGATAGCTTTATGAATTTATATTGTACATTGAATATAAGATATCAAACTTACACGCGGAAAGGACAATTTTGCTGTAATGTCTAATTTAGCTAGATACAGAAAATAATTTTGTTGAACCATCAAAATACGTAGAAGTCTCAAGCATAAAGAGTAAAAGATTTTTGATAAAAGATCTTAATAACCAGTTTGAGCTACATAATTATTTTGATGACCCAAGGACAACACTATTTTTATCTATATGTAGCTAATTTTTAAATATAGAAAATCATCCTTTTTCATGTATTAATCATTTTCTAGCGAAATTCTATCATTTAGTTTTGTTTTCTTCTAATTAACAGCTTTTCTAATCTTTGACAGAAATAGTGTTATATTTTGAGACAAGAAATACAACGAAATAACGATTTATAACAAATATTACTGAGGAAAAGGTGTAAAATTTTGTAAACAAATCCCCGCCCTCTAAAAGTTAAATAATATTTTATATTAGTAATGTGTATCCACATGATATTCTTTTTTACGTAGTCTTTTATCGTAATATCTATGTGTGTGCGTGAAAGACGTGAATGTGATGGTCGCATTTTTAACATTCTTGTAAAATATCAACTCGCCGTACGCACATTACGTATCTGATCGCTACAAGCCAACCTAATAACACTGCAATTCGAGTAGCGCAAGAAGAAAAAGATTTCCGCCGCCGCACGCACGAGAACGACGGACGGAGCGCTTACGCACGTGTTCTCACGCATACACACACGTATGGGTTACACACGGCTTCAGCTTACACTGCGGCGGGCCCGTGCTTGTACGGGACCTTTAGCGGCTCGCAAACCGCAGTCGGGACGATCAATGACAACCTCTCTCTCCTTGTCAGGCACGGTTCACCGTAGGCATGGTTAGTTCGCTTTCTATATCTCTCTCTTTCTCTAGACTCGGTAACGACGAGAAAGAAGGACGCGGAACGACATGGCGAAACGGAGAGAGAGAGAGAGAGAGAGAAAAGCGCTCCCTCTCAATCAAGATAGACGCGCGAGAGGCTTAGCACCAGCAGAGGAGGCGAACACGAACGCGGTGGCGGCGGCGGCGGCAGCGACGGCGACGGCGACGTTTCTCTCCATGAGGGGAGCAAGCGAGAACGTCTCGAAGCCACAGTCGACGGAGCCCGACGAGAGGGGAGACTTATACCGCTTCGGATCTCGGAGTCTCGTAGTCGGCGAGCGGTGGCGGAGTGCGGGAGGAAAGGAAGGGTGGCCGGTGTAGAGACTGTGGTGCGAGTGAGACACGAGGAAGGCACAGAATCACGTAGCGAGACGAAGAAGAGAGGAGAGCGACCGGTAGACGGTACACGGTGCGGGACGAAACAGCGAGAAAGGATGGTGAGAGAGAGAGAGAGAGAGGGAATGAGGGAAATAGATGGCAAGCGAACGCGGAACAGGAGGAAGCGAGGCAGGCAGGACGGGAGGAAGAGCCGCGGCCTGTCTGTGCCTCTGCTTCGGAAAGTGACTAATGACTAGCCGGCCAGACCTACTCTCCTGCCACCCTCGAGGCGAACGAGCGAGCAAGAGGGACCGAGTAGAGAACAGAAGAGGAGAAAGGGCTCTCCTCTCTCTCTCTTGTGAGAGTTATCGCGGTGGCAAACCTTTCCTCTCCACTGTTGTTATCTCGTGGCCCTCGACGACGGTCAACCGTGAAAAATGAGTGTCGTGAGCGGGTGATATTTTGCGGGACGCCATGGAGAAGGACGGAAATGGAGCGATCGAGCGAGAGAGAGAGAAGAGAGAGAGAAGAGGATGGGAAATCTCAGAGGCATGCAAAATCCTGTGGATGCTGCCGCCGCCGTTGAGCGGGATGAACGGGGGAGGATGGATCCTCTCCGCTCCGACCACCCGGAACTGTGAATCCCGATCGATGGCGAACCCAGAACGGATGAGCGTGCGGAACGGCGGAATTCTAAGCGCGCCCACCGTGCTCTTCCTTTTCCGTGAGAAAGAGTCCCGGGCGTCCGGAATCCCACGGCACCGCGACGCGCGCGTCAAAACCACGCAAACGGCAACTGTAAGATATATAACTAATAGAGCTGCAATTTTAGAAGAGCTGAAGAAAAGGATACCTGGGATAGCTATTTCCTTCTCCCATTTAACGTGTATTTGCAGATTTCTCTCTCTCGCAAAAAATGCTTATATTTACACGTTTAATTTTCTTTCCGCGAAATATCGTTGCACAGGAATCGACAAAATAGATGACGTCCCTTTTAGCAATGATCATAATTTCATATCGGAATTCCAAAGTCTACTATGGCAAATGCTCGACGAATAGTCAAATGAATTTTGACTCTTCATTTCGAGGAATGAAATTCGCTGATTTGGCTGATTTCGAACGTGGAAGCGCCGAATAAAACAAAGGCTGTATGTCGGGCTGGTGAATTGGAGTTACTTGAGAATACGGTATCTGATTTTTGTGAGATTGGTGAGATTGGTCGCGTTACGTGACGTACGCTACGTTAGACAGTACCGTGAAAGCGTCCGCCTCTCGCGATAAAGTGAAATGTAATTGAGCAACTGGGAAAAAGTGTACGCTGCGAGAGAGCGTCTTACCATTCTACACCTCTCACAGATATGCGAATGATAACGGCATTGTATCTCTAGAGGAAACGATACTGATGAGAGAAAGAGAGAGAGAGAATAAATTCGTTTAGCGACAAGCGGTTCTCAACAATATTCGTGGGGATACTTAATTATCAAAGAAATCACAGTAAGCTGTTAAAATAAAATAATAGCTACCACAATAAGTTTGGATTTCCTTAAATAAATATTTCGAAAGTGTCGGTTATGCATCGGACCAATCTGTCAATTGAATTTCATCCATCGAGAATATATCCATTTTACAGATTAGATTATTGCTTCGTTTACTGAGATTATCTATAACCTCATGACCAGTTCAATCAAGACATTCCAACGCGAGTAAATCGCAGAATATTCCCGGAATATATCCAGCGCAGGCTCGATAGGGTGTGCACAATGACGTAGTGCTGTATAATAGCGAATTTGGTTGGATGAGGTAGTGCGCACTAGAGCACGTTAAAGGCTATCGTATACAAATCGACGTAAAGGTACACAACAAAAACGAGTTAGATCACAAGAGGCTCGATACAATCCGTCGCATTGTTTGAGGGAATGTACGCGTTCAGCATTTCGTCAATCATGATATTTATATCGTACTTTTAAGTTCGGATGCATTATAGTGCACGACAGGGCTTTAATCTACAGCACAGAGAGAGAGAGAGAGAGAGAGAGAGCGCTAGTGCATCCAATCGAATTCGCCGTGAGTAATTTAGCACGTTATCGGACAGCTTTAAAGTAGCGTATCAGACGTGGAAGCCTGAGGGCGAGGTGAGAGAAAGAGAGGTAGAAAAAGAGAAATAAAGAGAGAGGGACTCTCATGAGTTTCGTTTTGTCGAATTCCACGGCGAGAAGACGCGGATAGAAAATCGCGGAAGTGTTACCGACCGAAGAGGCGAACGGCGCCGTGGCAAACGGCCCCTCTCTTTCTCCTCTCTCTTTCTTTCTTTCCTTCTTTCACTTCGGGTTTGGCAAAGCTCCGGAAACTGCGCGCCGTCCCCCCGCGGAGGGCGGGCGGGGAAAAAACCGGCGCCAACGGCGCCAGCCACAGGCACTGCCGCATGCGCGTATATACATAATTAGACGCAATTAAGCATCCGCCTTATCTGCACACGACGAGATCTTTTTCTCTGTTTCTTTTTTTCTCTACTTTTCTCTCTTCTCAAGCATGCCGCGCTCGAGATCTCTCTCGCGGTTTTTCCACCTCGCCATGGAGATAAATCCTACCGGCCAATAAACCCCGCGTTTCAGTGGGCCGCCGCGGTAAGTTCTCTGCACAGTGGGTTTGCCGCGTGCAAAACGACCAATCCGCGTGCCTAGAAGCTCGAAAGTCAATTTTCCAGGAATAAGGATAAGAAAGTAGAATTTACGGGCTGAATATAGGACAGTTTTGCGGTGGTGTTATTACGGTTCTCCGTACACGGTTATAACGCGTAGTGTAGGAAAATTATTGTAACCGTACCTATCTTGATCGTCTTCTTTGAAAACGTCGCTTGGAAAATATAAGAAATAGAAACGAATCGGAAGAAAACGTTCGATGCATTAATATGTAAATCTTAGCCAGTACCGGTGGTTGGAAGTGAAAAGTTGAAAGGCATGAAAAATCTATAAATAATTTCATCCAGATCCCTACATTTCACGCTGAATAAACAACGACAAAAGCAAAGTCCACCGGGACGCATTCCGACGCGGAGCTTATCGGTCGCGCTTCGTTCATCGGTTAAATCGCGTCGACTCCTCGATCGGTGAGAGATTATACCTCGATGCCTCCCGCAAATGATGACGCCCACTAACTTAATCCTTTCGGCTGTTCATGGACTCTCTCTACCCGAGGGACATCTCTCGAGCTTACGGGACGCCAGGTCCGTCAGACTAATCCGCTTGGACGTACTCACCTTGTTGTGCGGCAGCTGCGTGGGTACGTAGAGCGGTGGATCCAAGCCCGGATTCGTGACGGCGTGACGTCCGATAATCCTGTCGGCCGCTTTCGCGTCGTAGCCTTCCGGCTGACCGATGTGGAAGCCCTTGCTCTTGACCCAGAAGCGGAACTTGCTATTTTCGGCGCTGTTCACTTCCTCGCCGCGTAAAGTCCGCAAAATACGCGCGTACTTCTTGATGGTGATCGTCTTAGTCTTGGCAAGATCACCGTACGTCTTGATTACCCACGGCTGATAAGTGTTGAACATGGCGTCGTTCTGAAATTTCCTTGGTGACGCGGCGGCTCCGTCGACTCCCTTCGGGCCCTGTCCCTTTTGCATACCATACGCGCTGCCATTCATATTCGGTGATGACATCGTCGAATAGGACATCGCTATTCCGCTCTTTGTGTCCACTGTGGCGGTACCGCTCGCCGCGTATCCGCCGTTTAACGAGTTCGCGGCGCCGGAAGCGGCTAAGGAACCACCGGTCATGTTGGAGATGTCGAGGTACGAAACGGACGAGCTCTTGCCGAGGTTTGTGGCGTTGCCAACGAAGGTCGCCATGGTGGTCGACATGTAGGGAATCGGAGTAGGTGGCATGGCGAGGCTTCCGGCGCACAGACCGGCCGTTTGTCCGCCCGTCAAGCCCAGCCCGGTTACGGAAGCGTACGATGGTACGTCCGACATGTTCGACGTGGTCGACCAGCTAGTCGAGAGTACGGAACTGTTCGATATATCGCTCGTCGAAGAGGAGGCCGTGTTGGCAGCCGTCGAAGTGGACGATGATTTGGTCTGTGCAGCTGATCTTGAAACGGAAGTTCCGCGACTCTTCGAAATCGGGCTGTCGGTTGAGATACTCGTGGTCGTTGAGATCGAGGATGTCGAGGAAGTAGGACAGCTACTGTTCTTCCCTCCGCTCGTCGAAGTCCCGCGAGATTTCTTCGTCGGTGGCTCGTCCCGAGTGTTGTTCATCGAGTTCAAATTGCCGTGGGACGGGCTGTTGTTGTTCTCGCTTCTCGAGCGCTTGCTCGACGACGCTCCAGTCGTCGTGGACAGTGATTGGCTTGACGGAGTCGGTGAATTGTTCACCGGTGCTCTGCGACGTAGACCCATCGTTATCGCGCTAGCCATACTGTGCGTGTTTACGTGTCGCAACCGAACTGTTCACCGTTATTCTGCGACCAACACATCGACCCTACTCAGCACACTTTAATCACAAGATCATACAAGATCACACTACAGGGATCATCCACGAGCACTCGTAACACTGCGACGTTCGTACGAGATTCAATAAGTCACTCCCGGCGACGATGGTCTATCATTCAAGTATCGCCCAAGAAATGACTCGACGTTTTTCTTTATAACGACGATGACGCCACGGCAAGGTGATGTTGCGTCCCTGGAAACAAAAGAGGGATGAAATGTGACGAGAAGAATTAGCTATGCGCAATTAAGTGGCGGAAACGTTTAAGCACGAAGGGCGCCGCTAATGGACTAGCCGAGTGGGTGGAGACTATCGCCAGTGGGAGAGGTAGATTATAGCTGCTCGAGGATATAATACGCAGCAGAAATTCACTCGGGAAATTGACTCTCGGTGCCTTCCACCTTCTGTCCGATAATAGACGCGCAACGTGGCAAAATTCTCGCTGTGAAAAATCCTCCGTTTTAAGAGATTTGATCGTTCTCGTCTCCTTCGCGCTCTCCTTGTATATCGGAGAATCGTAAACCCCGTTAACAACCAACGAACTTGGTTATTTATTTTGAGAGCAGCGTAAGCAAGAAATTTCGCTGGAATCAGTACGGTTGGATTGCATTTTTTGCATCCATTTCGTTTCGAAACCAGGTAATAAAATTTGCGCCTAGCGGCTTAATCTTCGAGCCCCAATCTAGTTTCCCTCTCTTCTCTATAATAAATACAACTCTTTTTTTTTTGCACACATCTGACTAGAATCATAAATACACCGACGAAATACTATTGATAGTACTTTATTAATGACAAATATTACGTTAATCATGTCATTAATCATATCTTGTTAAGAAGACGGCAGCGTACGTATATGTGTTAACACACTATCTATTTCAATGATTTGAATACAAAATCGTACTACAGATGCGATTGATTGCAAATAAAATAATTTCTAATTTCTTTATTTTTTAAAAGCTGTAACGCTCCTTTGACGCTCTATACGGAAAGAACGATATTTAAACACTTAACTAAATACAGATTTGAAAATAATTTTATTACACTATCAAAATAATTATATAGAATAATCAAGTTAGTTGCTAGACTCAAAATTTGCAGTATTGCTCATCATACTTGAGTTTCTCAATATAATTATTTTTTCTCCCTATGGCCCCACAAAAATCTATATGTAAACGCGTTATTGCCCGACACTATCTTTCAACATAAACGGCTTACATACCTCATAACTTTAATTTTCAAGAACACAATTTAGGCATTATTATTATAATGCTATGCAAAAAGGATGAACTTTTCTATGAGAGGAAGAATCAATTACTCTTACTTGTACACATCATTTGAGATAGAAGCCTCGTGCTTCTTCGTGGGTATCACGTTTCAACTCTAACCGCATATGAAGAAATGGGGACTTTTCGCAAGAGCGGCATTAAGGATAGTCAACGACACTGGCATAATTAGCCAGCAGTTTACACGACGTACTAAACATGGGGAAACCGGTTAGTCGCCACGACCTTCCTTTCGCGCGTGGGCTATTTTTGCGCCCCGTATCTACATAACCGATATTGAACTAAAATATAATATACCATTACGTGTCATTGAAAAAAGAAAAAAAAACACCCCGATGCAGGATCGAACGGTTATTGCTCTCAATCTCCCGCAGCGAAAGCTGTAGCGACGGAGCCGGAAAATAATGAGATATAACGATCTAAAAATGAAACCATCCCTTCGCACGATTGTCCGTCCCTCCCCCCTCCCTCCCATCACTGAGATACACATCGGGCACCCTAGACAACCTGTCACACCCTCCGACAAACGTTTTATCTCACCCTGCTTTGTCTATAGAATCGGAAAAAACTAACGATTCGTCTGTGCTCATATGCCGAATGTAAATTTGTGTAGCAAGGCGTGAGATGTGTTTTCGAGATCACCGCAAATGTATCGAAGTTCACGTATATATACTACGGATAAACGCAGTCAAGCGATACAATCCGCAATCGCGGCGCATACCTATAAGAGCGGGAGCTAATTCAATAAGCTCGATATCGAACTGTCCGTCTACCTTGGCAGTTCACTAACGGCTAACGATTCGAGGGCGACACTTAAAGCCCCCATCGCAGAATATCAGAATAATCCTTGAAATACCGGGTCGGCGAGTCGTTCCACCGTGGTAAAAGGATATCAAAATGAAATCTTGGGAGGTTGGAAATAGCCAATTTTGTCGGTGCCGATTTTGGACTATGCTCATACGCAAATTGTTGAAAATCGTAGGAGACATTCAATAAGCACGATTTTGAGCAAAATGAGATAAACTGCTTCGATATAAGATAAGACTTTAAAGATAGCGGAAGAAACAAGATAAAGAGTTGAATTTTCCATCTTTTTACATAAAAATAGCTTGTAAGATAACAGTTTGCGAAGTAATCGAAATGATCAGTATTTTTTTGACCGATTGATAAAGTACACTTCAATTTATAATCAGAAATTATATAAATAAATGAAATGTATATAAAAACATTTAATTTATCTATTACATAATAATTTTAATACGATTTCAATAATTATCAAATATAAAAAAAGATTAGTCCGATATCGCGAAGAAACAATATAAAACTGATAGGAAATAATAAGATGCTCATCATGTCCATGATAAAAGCTAATTATTATAATATCAATAAAGCCAAGATATATTCTTAAATACTTCAGCTTGATATGCCTCGGCGAGAGAGTCACGCGATGAACTGGCATTGGGACGGATTTCTTATTTTCGCGATTATCACCTTCGGGAATGTCAATCAGCGAGCCGACTGGTTGACCGAGTAAAATGGCAAACCTCTGCGGTTTACGCCAGACAATCGAGAAACAAGCCCGCTGGCGGAAACTAATTCAATGAGGCCGATCGAAGCGTCTAGCGCGGTAGCTTGCATAATGGCCGGGCCGCGATGTACGCGATTTCCGTCAATTGATGGTGAGCCAGAAAGAGAGGGAAGAAGAGAGAGAGAGAGAGAGAGAGAGAGAGAGAGAGAGAGAGAGAGGGACGAGAAATTCTTTAATTTATTATCGTTAATTTATAAAAATGTCGACGTTTTCCTTCAATTGATAGTGAGCCAGAAAGAGAGAGAAGAAGAGAGAGAGAGAGAGAGAGAGAGAGAGAGAGAGAGAGAGGGACGAGCGAAATGGAAGACAGGATACGGTCGAAAAGTCACGATGATACCATCGTCAGATAACCGACATTGTCCTAATGCGGAGATACGATCGCGCGAACGTGCGAAAAGGTTTATTTCGAGAGCCACGATCCCGGAGCGCCTTAATTAACGGCTCGATTAAGCACCTATTAACTATCGCGGTCGCATTTAACCCACGCTGCCGGTTCACGAGCTCGTAGACGGAATCAATAGGAAGAGACCAAAGGGAAACAAAGTTATAGTACGTACCGTGGAACATTTGTGCTCTTTATTTTTAAAAGAGGGCGTTCTCTCAACTAACAATAAGATACGAAAATGATTTCCTCACTGGGGTAATGCGATATTTAATAGAATCAGAAAAAATAATATTAAGGATACATCGGGTGTATAGTCGCTGCGAAAAATAATTGAAATTGGAAATTTGGACTTTCCGTATCAAAATGAACATTATATGAATTGTAATATGAAACAATTCAATAAATAAAGTCAATATTTAATATATTTAAGAGTATAATTTTACAGTTTAAATAAAAATTTTCTTATTTTACCTTAATTATTTTTTTTTTAAATGTCTATATCTACTTTTTATTAAAATAATTTTTGATCAGGTTCTAAATTTACTTTCAAATACAACAGAAAAATCTATAACTTTTTATAATATTTCATAATTTTTTCATTGTTTTTAATTACTTATATACAATACGTCCTTAAAAAAAACTCGCGTGTACAAAATAAATCTAAATATTAATAAAGATATCAATTTTGAAAAAGCGATAACCATTAGGATGTTCCGATTTTAAATAAAATCGAAAATATATATCACATAAATCTTCATTCGTAATAATAAAAATCTATCACTTACAAACTTGTTTAGGCTAGAATTTAGGATGAAATTTTCGCGAGTAACTGTAGAATCTTGCGGTCTTCTCTGGGAACAGTAGAATTTTAACGTGTCGAGAGAGAAACTTAATAAACGTCTAAAGCACGAGGTCGCAAATTAAGTTACCTCGGCGCGTTCCGATTTCGTTGAACACGTTAGTACCCGCGAACGCTTCTCTTCGGACGGAAACCCGACGAGGTGAAAAAACTGCGAAAGCCTGCATTCGCGAGTGGGTGACCTGATTAGGTTAGCGGTGGACTGCGCTTAGATAACTCTGCGACGAACAATCGGGAGACAAACCTGGCAAAGTCGAGCGAATTCCCCCCCCTCCCGGGGAGGAAGGAGTGAGCAAATTCAATAAGACCGATCGAACCGTCTCCATCCGGCACGGTAGTCCAGTATAATGGCCTCGGTGCGCGATATATCCACGCGCTCCTTTAGGTGGCAGAAACGGGGCCCCGGGACAGCGATATGTCTCGGCTTAGAGCCGCACACAAGTCACGTAGTGGCATGGGACCACCACCGAGTATTATAGCGCGTCCCCTACCGTCCCCGCTGATCCTCCCCTTTACCGCGTCGCTCCGTCTCCCTTCTTCTCTCACTCTCTCTCTCTGTCTCTCCCTGCTATATCGCTCTCCTCGCTTTATGCGTCTCTCTCTCCTTCTCTCTTGCGCGCGCACCTCTCTCTCTCTCTCTCTCTCCCCCTTCGTGTACATATTACTCGGCGTATAATGTGGGTGCCACTTGCACACCGAGCGGCCGGGTGTCACGCTACGTGCTTCCTGCCCGTAGGCCATAGTGCGACAAAAGGCCTTATGTCCGCCCGCTCGTGGGACACTCGTGATCGCAATGTGTAATCAAGCTCGCATGGCCACTGTATTACCACGTACGCCCACCCGTTGTACGCGTGCATACGCGGCAGTTTCGGTTATCCGTTTCCCGCGCAGGACACTACCGTCCTGCCGCTCCACCTCCTTCTCCACCCCTTCGTCCTTGTGCCACCCGCCCGCGCCGATCGGTTTCGTAACGACGGTGTCTCGCGGCCACTTGATCGGCGAATTCGCGGCCGTTATTTCAACTGGAAAGAGCCGAATGTTTTTTTCCTTAGTACCGCCAGGAAAGGTGTACGCATGCGAGTTATTTCTGAAATAAAGTCGTCAAATTTTGAACGAGATAAAATCAGACGATCGTGAATTTGACGAAACATTTTTTTTTTGTTTCGCCGCAGAATTCTACAAGTATATCTAAAAATTCAAAAATGTTTGTCATTTTAAAATAGATGGCACTTTTTTCATTTTAAAGGAAATATTAAGTGATGATTTCCTTCCAGCGAGATACGCGTTTCACACCAACGTTTCATGGATTTAAGTATAGATTTATAAATTTATAATTTTGCTTCGATGTATACAACTTCTCTGTTACACGTAATATCAAATTAATTTATTAGGATGTCGTCTATATTTATATGAAAAAAACAATAATATTCTCACATTTTCTAAGTTTGTCAGATATATTTACAAAATTCTGACGCAGACGAAAGATATTTATAATTAAAAAAAAAAAGATTTTCAATGTATGATCGTTTTTATTTTATCTCTCGGACTGCATAGAATACGTCACTTCCGGTGATCTATATATTAGAAATATCGTATGCACGTATTAAGAGAGAAAGCATGTTTCTACCTAATTTATTCCAAGTAGCAAGCAATATCGAGAAACACGTTTGCCTCGCAAATGTCACTCGTAGAGACGGCGCGGCGAAAAAATCGTCGCTTCTTATGTCGTTAAAAAACTGTTCAAATTCGAAGCACACGCAATCGTTTTTGAAAAAAATATTTGTTTCTGATAAAATTAAAAAAAAAAGGACGATTTATCATTTAAAAAACACACTTACGATTATTTTGGCGAGCCGACCGATTAAGATTTTTTATTATCGCAAAACGAGTTGTTTACTTTATAATATTAATATTTATATAAATGAAAATTTTTCAATTGCCAAGTTCGTGACGTGGTTTCGATTTTCGAACAAAAATCCGATCGCGAACATGTTCCAGCCAGCGATCGTGACTACATAGATCTGTTCTTTATTCCTGCACTCTTCAAACTGGTGCACACGATGTAATAAGTTGAAGTAAAGTAAATGTGTATTTGTTTCAGACAGTGCAGGAATAAAGAACAGATCTTATGTCAATCTTGACTCTGCACGAATCGATAGACAGAGTGAAGTAATCAAAGTAATGATAGGCGAGACAATTTACGATCAATAGACACGTATTTTCGTCGCACGATTAGTTTACGAGAAATTTCACGTGAACGTTTGCGAGACAGGATTGTAATGGACGCATATAATTAATACGAAGGGTACAAAGTCTCGCAAAATAGCGCGACCTACGTTAAATGTCGTCTATATATAATTGCGCGAGACTCACCGAATATCCTTTCGTGATGAGTTTTATTTTCAAGTGTTGAAGGGGATCAGCGTAACGGGATCACGAGATACAAGTAAATCTGCGCAAGTATCCCGGTCTTGTCGCGATCTCGTTCACCGTAAGAGCCATGTGAGAAGCTATATCCGTCCTTAACTACTTTTATCGATCATCCATCAGACTACCGAGACTACCGTGAGATAGTTTGATTAGTTGCTTTACATCCGATCGGGTCACTGCCTAAGAAGGATTATAGATAAGGGGTAATGTATTCTCGCGATTAATCTTATAAGTACGGCGTGTACGTTCTTTGTTATATAATTTTCCTGATCTTGCGATTTCGAATCAAATCATTTTTCAATAAATAAACGTGCTCCGTAGTTAAAAAAGATGAACCTAATATAAGAAAGATCTTAATCCTCCGCTAGCAACGGATTTTAAAGACACAATCAATTTTTTTGATTCTGAACAAATCCTGGTACATAAATTTAAGAAATAAAATACAATCCAATTTCTATGATAATGAAAACTCATTGTTAAACCTTTCCCAGGTATATAAGAATTTTTCCAAAAAAATTTTTGTTGTGATCCTTAAATATTACCGTGTCCATGAAATATATACTGCGTAGAATGAATCATTAATGAAAGTTTATCATCAAAGCGGTTCTCTATCGCAAGAAATGACATTCTAACTAACGCACAGAAGCGTCGAACAAAGCAGCCAAATGCCGCGCATTAACAAAACTCTTTAGAAAAGAGCTGTATAAGAGAGTATTATGTAGGATCAGGATGAACCATCACCGATAATGACACATTACAGAGGCAACGTAAACAAGTGTGCTTCGGATTTTCAATCCAACCCCCCCGTGTGCGTGTTTTCCACATCGTCCGCCTACGTGGAATTAAATCACCGGTGAAAAGAATCAACGTTAAACGCAACGATCGCGTGAGATCGAAAGGGCGGCATTCTCATAACACTTCGAAAACCGATAATGAGACTTTTCTCGGCATTTCACGAGGTAACGCGCTTAAAACGCGACAAACAACACTCGATCAAATTTCTCGACGTATTTTCAACGCGATGATTCTTTCCACCAGATCGGATCGCAAAAACGGAAAAAAAATTAACTCCGTCCGACGATCTCCGTCCGCGAAAAAAATTAGCCGCTTACATCCACCGTGAAACTGGCGCGCAAAACGGTGCGGGCGGCCCGTTAGATCCCGTCGGAGAAACCGTCGAACGCTCTCCTCACTCGAGTCCCGAAGTGGCAGTAAGTTGAATTCCCAAACGGGCGGGTGTGGCGACCGGCCCGCAACGGGCACCACAACGGACGAACGCGGCTGTCTCTCCTCCGTCGTTTCCTTCCTCGACATGAAGGCTGTCTTCTTTCAGCTCCGTGAGAGAAAAAGGAAGAAACGGAGGAAACGAACGAACCGTACATTCACTCGGAAAATAATACGGATTTGCTCTTCCCGATCCGTGTTGTTTCGCGCCTATCGATCAACGATCGTCGGAAAGTGTCGACATCCTCCAAAAAACAAAGGAATTTTAGGCGCAATCTAGATAGTGGAAGTCGCGAACGAGAGAACGAAGAGAGTACAACACGCAAGGAGATTAGAAAACGGAACGTACGATCGACGGCATCCTTTGGCAAAGAATTTGCTGCATTCGCGTAATTTTTCTCGATATCAATTTTATTCTAGAACGTGGCGATAACGCGGAACACGCGTAGGAGGTCGATTGACAGTTCATAGTACACACTTATCTGTGTAATACAGTTGTTGCAAAAACAACCTACTTCAAAATAGTTTCACTATAATGATTGTTACATTTGATGAATAAATAAAAACGTTGATTAACGTAAACTAAAAAATCATTTGTCACTTAACGCACTAATACGAGAAAGGAGTTAAATTTCGACAATCGCGAAGACCCGACGGATGTTCGATGGATGAAGAGCGGCAAAAAGCATTTTTTTATATCATTAGATTTTTCACTAATCACACGTGAATATGCTAAATTTAAATTTAGCGGGAATTCTTTCATCGGCAATGTTTCATTCTCACCGTTGAAAGAATAATTCCCGACAAACGAAACGTCGTGACAAAGTAACTTTGAAACATCGTGAAAAAACGTAAAAAATTCGCGCGAATAATTTGACAATTATAAATTAATGATCAGAACTCACTTGAGAATCGTCGTCTTCACACTGTCACATCGAGATCACACACATGGTCGCTCACGCACTGGGCAAAGACCGGCGTTCGACTCACGGAACTGCTTTCGGGACAAAGAGCCCAGATGGAGATCGAAAAAAGAGAAAGAGGGGAAAAAAAACGAGATCTCTTGGCACTGTCACCGATCCGCAACGCGGCTCTTCCGTGTCTACCGCGCGCGTCCACCGAGTGTGCGAGATCCGTGCCGCGTGTCTGTCCGAAAGTGTCACCTCCCTCTCTATCTCTCTGTCTCTCTCCCCGAATGATTCCGATGTGCCGGCGAAGATCCGTGAAAGGAGGAAGAAGAGGCGCGAGATCGTCCTCGCAACCCGGTCTCGCGTGGACGAGCGCCGTCGGAGTACTTGGTAGCGGCCACTCTTCTGTGCTTCGCTTTCCTTTTTTTCTCAGCTTTCGTCTTCCACCGGGTAACCACCAGCCCGACGATGTTGACGTCGCGCGGCAACGAGGCGAGTAAAGGAAGACCACGACGACGACGGCCGGCAGGAGAAAGAGCGGCAGTGGAAGAGTAGAGGAAGGCTGCACGGGGGTGGGGAGAGAGGAGGAGTGGAAGGCAGAGTGAGCGAGAGGATCAGAGAGAGAGAGAGAATGAGGACAGACGGACAGAACGAGTGAGAAAAATAAAGGGAGGAAAAGAGGGAGGGAGAGAGAGAGAGAGAAAGATAGCGAAAAGGAAGAATCGGAGCAAGAGCGAGCGCCAACAGACTGGGTTGACTCGGTGGCCGAGCGGTATCTCACCCGCGAAAAGCGTCCCGCGATCAGGTGACAGCGGGAGTACACACCGGCGTTACTCCCGAGAGCGAGAGGGAGAAGCGAGACCGACAGACGAGAGAGGAGTCGAAAACGGAGAGGTAGAATGGTTGAGTGCGGTGGCGAGACGAGGACAGTCGAGTTGCGAGTGGAACGTGGAGGGAGTAGAGTGAAAGAGGGATCAGACGGGAGGCTAAACACGTTGGAGTGAGAGGGATAGTAGGATGGGACGCAAGAGGGTGAAAAACGGGACGGAAAACGAGCTGGCGGAGATAGGCGACGGAGAGAGCGATAGCCGGTGCTTGTGCGTTCGCTGAGTGTAACTCGACTGGCTGAGGAGGGCAAGGAGAGGTCTCGATGGGATAGAGTGGGATGCGAAGAAACGCCGCGCGCTACAGACGGAGAGGGAGTAAATTTCAGGACTACTTGTGCGCGCGCGCGTGCGCGCGTGTGTATGTGTGTGTATGTGTGAGTGCGCGCGTGTGTGTGTAAAGCTAGAGAAAAAGAGAGACGGAATCGGAGCGACAGTGAGGGAGACGAGGAAGGGCGACCGTGGGTGAGGAGAAAGGGCGTAGTGGGATGCCGACGAGCGGGGTGGTCGGTAGGGAGGCAGAGAAGGGCTCCCTGATCGCTTCTGAGTGCAAACGGTTCGGCGTGCGGTGGGACACTGGCAGTCAGTCGGGCGGGCGGGCTGGCTGAAACTGCTGTGGATAGCGGGTGGCGAGCGGCGCGACGCGGCGCGATACTCTACGGAACGGGACGGGACGGGCCGAGAGCGCCGAGCCGGGCCGGGACCCCCATCTAACACACGCGCGCACACAAACGTGTTACATGCGCACGGCGCACACATGCCGAAGGCCGGGGCGCTCGCGTGTACTCGCCACCGATAGAGGCACCGCACGAAGAGGCGCGGCGAACACAAACGTGCATTCACACGGATAGAGTCGGAGTCGGGCTGTCGGACGAACAGTCGGTCGGTCGGTCGGTCGGTCGGTCGGGTGCGGGATGTTGGGGGAGGAAGGGCAACGAGCAAGGCAGGCAAGCAGGCAAGCAGGCAGAGGAAGGCAAGCAGCAAGCAGGCCCATCTATAGGAGCGCGTTACTGCGCCAACGGCTCTGCCTGTCTGCCTGCCTGCCTTCCTCGGCACGGCTCGGTCTCGCTCGGGCGCCCGCACTAGCCCGACTTTACCCCGCTATCCGTCTCTCCGATCGTCATGCTCTCTATGCCTCTCCGTCGTCCTCGTCGCTCTAGCGTGACTCGGCTCTCGACACGGACACCTCTCGCTCAATTCTCGTCTCTCTAGCCTGACTCCGACCGCCACGCTGCGCCGCGCCAAGCCGCGCCAAGCCGCGCCAAGCCGCGCCAAGCCGATCCGAGCCGAGCCGAGTCACGCCACGCAGGCCACGCTACCTCTCACGCCGTTCAAGCCGATGCTCTCTTCCGTAAGCGCGCACGCTCGTCTCCTTTTTTCCACGCTATATCCGCCGCCTCATTCCTCCACCCGGAACCCTGTCGCGATATACTCCCCCTCTTTCTTCCTCTTGCGTTACTTTTTCTCGCTACCGCGCCGCCCGGCCCTTTCGGTCTTCTCCGCGGGACGTCTGAATCCTTCGTCAGAATCCTCGTTTATCGTTGCCGCGCTCGCCGTCGTCGGACCTTCATCATTTCGTCCCCGTGCCAATTCGAAGCCGTGAAGGTCTCTTCTACACGCGGGCGCCCACACCGGAACGATGGCACGCGGTAGGCCTGACATGTCTACCTGCCTACTGGAATTTTCTAGAACCGGATGTAACGCAAAGAAAAGAAGCACTATTCCGATGACAAAACAAAAAACCGATTCAAACAATAAAAATTTGTATAGCTTTCCTACGGCTGTCCTCTATTTTCCAACTGAATTTCTTAAAACCTTTATATATTCATTCTGGCATTCTATAAATGGTCTTAGAACGGCAAAACTTAGACTGAGATTAATTTCGAAATTTAACGATTTCACGTGGTGTGGCTATTCGTTACTTGCTTTTTCTTTAGTTTTGCGAATATTAGCACTGAATTATTCAATACGTATCGTGTATGTCTGCGTAGAATTTCGGTCCTTGAGAGAATCTGAAGAAGCAGGTCGTTGCAATTATACTTCTAACTGAATTCATCACTCTCGGATTCACATGGAAATATTTCTCAGATTTAGATGTTCCGTGCATCGGAAAAAGTATAAATATTATACCAATAGAATAATTAGCCTAGATAGTTGGTGTTTTTACAACCTTGATTTATTGAATTTTTCCTCTTATATCGGATAAAGACAATTTACATGGAGAAAGATTTCAGTAGCCTCATCACGCGACGAAGGATCGAGTTACAAAATAAATAATTCGTTTATATGACAGAATTTAGAAATATACTAGGCTGCATTGAGCGTCGATGCGATCTTAATAACAACGATCGTACAAAGAAAGCGAGCTTCGAGAAAACTATTGAAATATGAAATTGTTGCTTGACTAACCATGTCTTTCGCCGAAACTTTCGAATGCAAGATCCACGGAGGGACGTTGACACTTTTGAGAATTCATTGCGACGCTTCCGACTTAGGTATAGAAACATCACTTATTGTTAGCTATTCCGAGAAAGTATACATCTCGCGCAAATGCGGAAGAATAGTCGGGATGCACCCGTAGTTGTCTTAATCTTTGTCCTCTTACTCCCCGCGCCGCTCGAAACAATAGACTTTCGGGGTAACTTCAGGCTCGAGTGATGGTGGTGGTCTCGATAGGAGGAAGAAGGAAACAAAGGACAAAAGAAAAAGGGACTCAGTTGTGCGGTCTCAGTTGTGAGCGCACCCGTACACAAAGGAATTGACAAAATCGCAAAATATACCGCCTAGAACACAGTAGACGTTTCGTTCGCCAGGGGAAAATTGGGGAAAAAAACGTAAACGCGGAAATCGCGCGTTTCGTTTCAAGTTACCACTTAGGGAGGGGAAAGAGGGAATCGCCGCGAAACCGAGGTGAAGCGCGACGTTACGGAACGTTCCTTTAGAATTCCGATTATTCAGAGAAAGCC
>NW_011627316.1:256530-295603 GCF_000204515.1 Acromyrmex echinatior | reverse complement strand
AGCGAGAAATCACCGGCGGCAAGCGGGAACGAGCGAGACTAAGTGCGCGGTAGGGGGCGGTACCCCTTAACACCGGGCACACGAGGCAAATAGGGGGACCAGCTGTGTTCTATCCTTGTTCGGATTGCTCTAAGGGGGTCGAGGATTATTAAAACGGACGGGGGACAGGGAAGAGTGGCAGTAGAAGGGAAGGGGGGGGGAGGGAGAGGGCAGCCTTCTACTGTTACGGTGCACAGCCTCGGGAACCGGTAAGCCCCACTACCCCACGCCAGTCGTTTCTCTCGTTCCGTCTGTCTCTCCTTCTCTGTCTCTCTCCTTCAGCCTCCCTGATTCGGTATTCAAGTTGGAACCGCGGTGCATGCTCTTGGTGCATAAAATGCCCCCTACAATGATCCCAATCAACCGTGGTGCCCATACGCTGCTCGAAGCTCAGCAATCAGGGCCGCTTTGATGACGGCGGCCAAAAATTCGACATTAATTCAATGAGAGACGCCGCGCGGCGAATCGATACGATCGATCGGTCGATCGATCGATGGATCGATCGCTCGACCGATCCATTCGTCGATCGGGGACTCGCCGTTGTCCGTTGTGAATCGCACGCACCGCGAAAGTGGATCATCTATCTTGATCAGCGAATTTGAAAGCCGAAGCATTCTCAAACGAGCGCCGAAGCACTTAAGTGAAAACGTCTCTCGAGGAATAAGCCGGTGAGTCGTAAGTTAAAATGCTTAGTAAATACCGCAAAGAATCGTGCCGAGAAAACAAGCGTGCGATTTCACAAAACGGCAAAAATAATGAGTCGGAATCTATCTATATCCTGCAATTCTTTCGAAACCTTGTTCCCTCGGCACAGTGGGAAGATATGTGTCTCAGGCACATGCACGGTTGCCCTTTGACAAACGCAAGGTACCTGCACCACGACAGAAAAGATTTCTTACCTTGTTTAGATGGGTCCTTACCAGACAAAAGAACACAATTAGAACTACTGCAAAGTCATCGTAGAATAGCGTTAGCTTCAAAGCTAATGCTAATAATAGTTAATATTATGATACGAATCGATGAAGCTCGACAACTTCAAACTGTTGGTCCATAAGAATAGTACCAATCTCGATAACTCACTTCAGAAAGATATACATTTGTTTAATTTCCATTTTGCTCACCTCGACTTGATTTATTACTTACAGAATCCTTGGCATGCTTCGAAAGTACCTAGCTCTTTTGTCTATTTATATTTTTATGATAAACAAGTATAATTCTTTCAAACACAATACGATTTCCCTTGACATTATTAAACTCTAATCGCACTTCCTTCTTATTATTAACCTTTAAATAAACAGATGGTATGGTTTTAATTTTCTTTAAAAACCTTCTTCTGAGAAATGCAAAAGAAAAATACAAATTATTGCCTACTTCAAAGTTTTAGTTTATTATTTTTATATTCTTTTACCTTATAATCAATAAATTCAATTATAACAGTTTATGTTATATACTTTAGTTTATGCTATACTACACAGAAAAATTGTTACGGTTGCTACACCGGAAATAATGATGATTTTCGCTCCTCAATACATTTGTTTATGATAACCGTTAAGATGAACATATCTTTTAGACAGCCATAATTGTTTAGGATATGTCAATCCTATGGTTATCACAACTATAGTTCTTATAACCAAAATATGTATTGATGAACGACTTTTGATCTTGACAACCGTAGTTGTTTTTTTCCACATAGTAAAAAATACAACTATAAAATTAAAATCAATTACGAGAAAGAATCTTATTTTCAGCCAAAGCGAATCTTAGAGTATATTTTTTGCATTTTAAAAATAGCCATCTTATCCAAGTTTACCTTAATTAAATATTTCGATATGAATATATATATTATTTAAACATTAAGTTCTTTTGACCGAACATAGAATTATTTTTTTTAATTTATTCTCATCAGTCTAATTTCGAATTGTAATTGTTTGCAAAAAATTAAAAAAGTTTTGGGGGATATCCTGAGCACCCCATCTACCAAATTACGTACATTTAAATATTTGAATTATTTAACTACTTAACTGTCAACTATACATCTTTTTCATTCTAATCTCAATCTAATATTTCAGTATCATGTTATATCGAATAATTTCTATTCCAAAAACATTTCAGATATATAATTTTAACCTAAGACGATACTCTCGCGAGACTTATTTTTTCCTTTTCGACGTAATCAATCGAAGTGTATCCGTACCTCTTCGCTTAACCGCCAAGCTCAATTACGCATGAACGTTCCAGAGATGATTCCCTTTCCTTAGGTGGGACAGGCCACACAGGCACGATCCGTAGACGGCATTTGGAAATGGTCAGGGCGATGGAATACCGTTCCGGGCGATGGGCACAAGCCAGCGGTATCAAGCGACGACCAATACGAAGGATCAACACGGCAACGTTCCGTCACTAATTACATTCTCCTCGCGTAATCACGGTCGGCGCGTACATACACCGTGTGCGTGTTTCTGCGCGAGCGTCACTCTATGTACACAGTCACATACATACACAGTCGCAAGTCACGCTGTCCGCTGGCGAAAGTCCAAATCTCTCGGCAGATTAAAAGCTTCTCTCAACGATCTTCTTGACTGAACTCCTACGTTTCCCTGAAAAGCCTCTACGGACCGAACCGGCGGCAGAGTCGCCGATTCTCTCCCTTCCCTTTCTCACCCGTCCTCGTTTCGGACAAGGCGGAACACTTCACAAAACCGAGTACGCACGTAAGGGACCCCCACCGCTCCCAGGGGGTCCTCCTTCACGTGACGAAAACTCGGAAACCTAAAAATACTGGGAGGTATGGTTAACGCGATGCTACAAGTGCTTTAAAGCACTTTTTGATTGGTCAATTTGTAAAATTCTTTTTTCTAATTGGTCAACCAAAAATTTCAAAGCATTTGTAGTGAGACTTTGACCGCAGCCTAGGAAATCCATCATTTACACAAAAATATGTATTCAAACGCACAGGTTGAAAGTACTATTGAAAAATGAATGTGTATAGAGATGAATGAAATATTGAATTGAATTCTTCAGAATTCTAACTGTCCGGAAAGTCCAGCTCATTAATTTTGCTCGGAAATTTTTTACAAGTTGAATAGAATAGAAGGAAAAGTTTACTATCACGGTATAACTTGGTTATATGCGAGATAAGACGGAAACGATATATGATAAAAAGTAGAAATTTAGATCCCTTAAAGATCGTCAACTTCAGGTCTCGAAAGATCGAGATCCGTTCTTGTAAGAGGAAAACGGGAGTTCAACTTCTTATCGTGGGTGGGGAGGCTTGCACAGGATGGGAGTTCTCGTTTTGCCGAGATACAGCGACTAAACGCGCCAGATACGCTCCCTTATGAACGCCTCGTCTAAGGTAAATTCTGTTAGCGATGGATTCGGATTGCGAGAGGGGCGAGCGTATGCGGGAAGTTCTGAATTTCGATCGTCGCGTCCTGGAAACCACGATGATTTGAATACCATCGGACGTTCCTCTTATGCGCACGTGAATAAACGCGATCGGTCCTTTTGAGGCCTCGCAGCGAATCGATAGCGGTAAGATTTTATCGCACGAGTTTCACCGAGCAATTCCGTAAGAACGTTAAAGGGAATCTTTAAAGAGATCCATTAACAAACTATTAAAGATCATCAAGAATCAGAGCCTTAATTGGCGGTGTTGTTGAAAGACGAAGAATAAATGTCTGCTTTTAGCAAGTAGATACGCAGTAGACTTTGTATACTGAACCAGTAACATTTAGAAAAAGAATAAATGAATGAATGTATATATGAATGACTAAACGAATGAATAAAAGAATGAATGAATTAAGAAGCTTATTATATATATATGTATATATGTGTATATATAGAGCTCGAGATGAGTAGCTTCGAAGCATACAGAAGATATGTATTTATGTACATGTTTACAAAAACGAAAATATATATTATAATACTAAGTAAATGTATAAAAGGGAGACAAAAAAAAAGAAAGAAAATGCAAAAGAGAGAAATAATTAAAAGCGAGCGAAAAGCGAAGAATTGCAAGGTGATACAATTTTAATGTTTATTTCCTCTTCAACACACGCGTAATGTAATTATTTTTAAATAGATTACTTGGAGAGAGGATATCTTATTTTGGCTTAGAGAAAGTCTATTAAAAACGTATTATTTCAAAGACCGTATTAAAAATAATCTCTAAAATAAAAAATTTTAATGCGCGCCGTGTAGTCTTTAAACAAATTACTACAATATTAATAATGAAAAGGCTAATTAAGAATAGCGAAAAACTGGAAAAAAGTGGATAATTAGAGTTTACAAAACAGATTAGAGAAAGTACAAATATAAGAATTAAGGAAACGATTACAAGGATAAATCCCGCACTGTATAAAGTTACTCATTTAAGATAAAGTGTCAAATGTCCTGAATGAAATCCAATGAAATTAATTAATAAAAATATCAGATGATTCATGGATATGTAATGTGACACTTAAAACCACGAAGAACAAAATATAACTGTAACGTCATTTATATATCGGAAAACTGTAACGCGAGTAATCTTTTGTTCTTTAGAAAGCAGAAATTCGCATCAAAAAATATTCCACGTATGTTACTATTTCTCAAGTAATTCAGTATGTATTACTACAGTTGACGGGTATTCGTATCAATTATTATCATAGATCTAAAGATTGTAATGAGATCATCTCGCCGATTGGAAAACCACCGGGTTATAATAAGTAATATAAATATTGTGAAACGGATCCGATATTAGGCGCGTTTATTTTCAGATACGTGCAGACACTTCGCAAAAAGCGAGTAAAAACAGTACTACTATAAATGAAGCATATAAGCTGATATATTTATTCCGTGCTGACTCTTATATAAAATAAATGACATTTGCTCGTCAGATACATAACTCGTAGAACTCTATCGATTTGCGCATTATCTGCGCCAATGAGAATTTCACAACACTGAAAAATCTTTCAAGTATCACCGCGGCAACGCGCTACAACTTTAAACCATCTCGGAGACGTCGAGGATCCGACTCAAAGGATCCGACTAACGATCTACGCACGATTAGAACGCGATTTCCGGACTGAATCCGTGGAAGAATATTTCCGCGCTCGTTCTCTGGTACGCCGCGACTTTAATTCATACTTTTTTCTCTCCCCTCTCCATTCCGTGAATCTGATTCGCGTCTTCTGGACCAGTTCTCGATCCCGGCGCATTCTCACGGGACGGGAGAGGGATGTTGATGCTGAGAACTGGACAACGGTCAAGCCTTGGCCCATTCGCGACCAAGAGGAGGAAAAGAAGGGAGGGGAGTTGGACAGGAGATGCTGGACGGCGGCACGGGATGTGTGTAGGGGTTGAATCTTCCGAGATCGGAAGGGTGAGCGCGGCGTGATTCTGGTTTGATTTTATTCTGTCGAGGGATGATCACTCTTGCCGCGTGAGAAAGGGCTCCTGGATTCGACCTCTTTCGTCGTTCTCTCCTAGCAACGCATACTTCCGTATGTGATATTATAGAATCACATCCCATTGCTACTAAAAACTTTTTCCAAAAAGAATGCTTGATCCACGATTTCAAAGAAACGAGAATATCTTATCCTTTCACTATCGATCTAATTCACACAAATCTGTTGCAATAATATAATTAATAATTAAAATATGTATATAGACATGTTTGACATGACAAACATTGAAATGATTATTTAAGAATTTAATACGAGCTTAATGAAATTATATTATGTGACGGTTATTAACCATCAAATATACATTTATTAATTTGAACGTAGGTTCGGATCTTTTTCGGTACATCATAATTCCATGAATTGAGAGTTAACGCGAAACGTTCGGACAATCCTGCAACCAATCGTAGTTTCGCGGAAGCTACGCTCCGTTTCTCACGGGAAAGACGTCCCGGTTTCAGGGTTTGCAATTAGGGCTGCGAATTAAGCGGCACTTAAGCGCGAGCAAGCGAGATCCTGGCCGAATATCGGTCGCGCGATATTCCCGGGATGATGCCGAGTAAGTTTCAGGGCATCCGGGATTATCCTCGAGATCTGCCGAATATTTCGGCGATCCAGCCGATCCCTCGGGAGACACGATCTTCTGCAACTCTCCGAAATGTCGCGACGAGAATTTCCGTCCAAGAAATATCTCGACGTAATTGCGCCCGCAAAATTAAGAAATGGAAAAATTAACTTTGCACATAGAGTGTCTTAAAGTAATCGTAAATGTTTTTATATAATTAACTCTTTACAATGTAGAACTTTAACAACAGTTGATTTTTTTATATTATTGTGAATTCTGATAGACAAATTTGAAGTTATAAATAAGTAAAATACTATCCATCTTTTATACTGAATAAAAACTCATTGTTAAAGTTTTTGTACGCGGTAAAAAACATTTTGTATTTATGTTAGAACTAATTCTCGTTAAAATTTTTGTGTTGAATTTTTTAACATATCCGAGTATTAGCTTAGCATAATGTGATTGTGTTATTTGAATATTTTACGTCAAACTAAAATTTAACATTTCTTAATGTTAAAATAACACAATTTATAAGTAAGTAAATAACATAAAAATAATGTATTTAAAATAATAAATTCTAATAATAAATTCTAAGAATAAATAAATAAAATGTGTGTGTTAATTTAATTAATATATTAAATGTTAATTTTACTAAAGAAATATGTTTTGTACAGCTAATTATATATTTTATATGTAAAAAGGTAAAAATATTTTGTGTTTTCTCTTTGTAACAATAGATATCTGTTAAATCTGTATATTGTATATGTTAAATATCAGAGGCATCGCCTAAATTAAAAATATAAAAATAGCATGTCATTTCCGTTAAATTTAACATTATAAATGTGTCAATTTAACTTAAAATTTGCTTTTAAATTGTGTCAAAATATTATGCTTCTTGTGTTAATTGCTTACATAATATTTGTGTTATTTTTTAACATATTTATCTTATATTAAATTAACACAAAAATTTGAGTGGATCGTTTAAGACATATGAAATATTAAATTTAACACAAAATTATTTATTATGTAAAAGTATATAAGAATGTTTTTACAATTTTCTATACAATCCAAAGCAATATACAAATCTGTAGTAAAATTCGAAGATTCAGAATTCATAGGAAAAGTGAAAATTTCGTATTGCCGATAGAGGATTAAAAATTCTGTGATAAATAGTTCAATTAAAGAAGAAATATAGCGAAACACACGAGATTCCAGAACTGATCGTTTATATCCTTGATTAATTCGCAGAAACCCTTAAATCCTCAGTATTAATTATTACCGACGCCCCGTGATGAAGCAATTGCTATTCCTCTCATTCGCTCTGTGGAATTTACAATCGTTGGGAAATTCGACACCTATCGCCAAAAAAAAAAATAATAAAAAATAAAAACCAGACACACCGTCATCCACAATTCCCGGATTATCGTACAAAATGACGGTTACTGGAACGAGGATGAAAAAGTGAAGTCGGGGTGGAGGATTTCAGCCGCTAAGTCGACGGCGGAGAACGGCAAAAGAATTACCGGCATTGTTCCAGTCCCCGAGCCGTCCCTTTTGCGAAAACAAAGGGACGGCCGCGCGCGAGAGAAGGGAAAAGGCGGGGCGCGGCGCGACCGCGCTTAATTCTAAATTCGGCACTAATAACGCCGACCCGTGTTTCGTTAGCCCCTGGGAGATTAACGCGTCGGCGAGCGCCGGCCTAATAGCGCCGTACACACCGAATTCGAATAATATTTACCTCCGGCGTGGCGCGGCGTGGCACGGCAGGGCAAGGCACGGCACGGCATGGTCACCCCGAGGTCTCATGGGAGCGGCAAATGCGATTGGTTTCGACGTATTGCGCGTCCGATCGTTCCGCGACACGCAAAAAGCGCCGCTTTTCACCGGTCAATCGGATCGCCCTGTGCGTCGCGCCGCACACACTACGTCCTTTAGTTTTATTTATTGCCTGTGAAATCCTCCGTTGGCGTGCGCGCGCGCGCGCGCGCGTGCTACGCGGCGATCGTTAAATTATAAATAACGAAACGTGTGCGATATGACACTTGAATTATTCACGAGAGTCAAGTTAAGTGAATTATGGGAATTACGACAGATCGCCCGTCGCAAATCGAGAAAATTATTTCAAAGGTTGATCACTGAGAAAAATTGGATAATCGGTTAATGCTAACTCGATACGAAATAATTATTTTATAATACGCGAAATAGAGAAGAGGTAAAGTATATTTTGAAAATATTAAAGACAGAGAATGTATAATAATCTTGAAAAATTGAATTCGGGATGTATAATGCATGATATGTACGGAGATGAATAAAAATAATACTCCGTGTTTCATGTTTTGTGGTAAAGATTTGAAATTTGTTAAGCACCAATCTGAACTATGCAATTGTAGATTTGTATTTGTCGTTTAATTCAATTTGTTAGGAACAATCGGAAAAATTAAACAAGCGATTCCAACTTTCATCTCTTTCTTTACCCACATCTCATGTAATAAAGTCTCTAATTAACTCTAGAAATATATCAACATTACTCTCTAAAAGGACAAAGCAAAATTATTTTTAAAATTTACAAAAATTTTAAAAAGTTACGAAAAATCAAATACTTATAAAGGACATAATTATTGAAAAATCAAAAATTTCAACAATTCTATCTTTTATACAAGAAATATAATATATTAATCTAAAAAATAAAAACGTATTCATTAATGGTGGCTCAATACTTCTAACTTCTAATGTTAAATTGTAACACGTCAGCGGTTACATCTACATATCAAATTCGATACTAATAAATACAAATAAAAAATTCATCGAAAGAGGAGCTTTGTGCTCTCAAAATCTCGAGTCAAAATCAGGCTGGCAGCTAACAATTTGATTAATATCGTGCATTATTTCGTCTTGTGTGCGTAATCAAGTATCTATTAAGGTACACAGGCGGAATCTCTTGAATCAACGACTGCCATTCAGTCGACCGGCCGTATCGCGATGGTGATTCGCCAGTTTTCCTCGCTGCACGAACACAGGAGGTGACGGCAGTCCGAGGAGGGATCTCTACTCCGAACGAGACGTTGCTCTCGGACGATCAATCACTGTCGGCCCGTGACATCACGAAGAGATCGCGTGGGATCTCTCGCGAGCCTTGATTCCACAACCTCGGAATATGTTCGACCGGTCGGTCGGTCGCGAGGATTAACCATCCGTACCGATGAATGACTTATTGAAATGTCACGTCGCCACGACTGCGCGGACGTCGACTTGTTATGATTTACGACTGTACGACCGGTGGATGATTAATTTCAATTAAGACACGTGGCCGCACGCTAAAGGACGTGTGCTCCCGTTATCAAGAGCATTGTATTGAGAGCGATCGATTTAACGTTGTATAATTGATTTAGAAAAAAATTAATTCCTGCCCACCAATAAATATTGATATTTTGACATCGGCATGATAATTCAATCAAATAATTATTGCCGTGCACAGATATTTTGGAAATATGATATTTTATACATATTTAATCGCATAAATTTAAAAATTTAATAATATAATTTAAGAAAAATTTCATTAGATAAATATATACATAGGAATGTCTCGGAAATTACGTATGTAATTGGGAAGAGAGTTTCTACATGAAAGAATAATTTGAAAACGTAAGAATAAAACTTTTTCATATAAAACTTTATTTTCGGAAAAATTAACTTTAAATATTCGTCAAATATGTCTCGATTTAACAGATTTCGCTGTAGATTTCAATTACTATCTCTGTTTATGTTTATGTTTATTATTGTATTGGATAATTGAGAATATACAATAAAACAGGATATCGACGCACGATGAATTTTATTACTTTATAATTGATTGAAAATATCCGAAAACGAGGACTTAAATGAAAAATTTTGTTCTATGTTTCAAGTTATTTTTTTATATAGAATCACTCTCTTTCTGGTTGTACTACACTGTAAAAAAAATTGCTTAAAAATTCAGACACATTTTTGTCTAAAATTTCAGATCTGGGTGCCTGAACGTAATTTCAGGCCATTTGTCTTAATTATCAGAGTAATTTCTGTGAAAAGTGAAATTAGTGGCGCATCAGTCTGAAATATTTAGAATCAATGTCTGAAAAATTAGACATGTTTGAAACCTGTCTAAAATTTCCGACAAACGCGTTTTTGAAAATTCGTAGCTGATGAATCTAATGTGCGAGACAAAAGAACTCAAATTAATGCTTCAACATTATATAAATGCGATTTTAGTTATTAATATTATATATATAAATCATCAATATTATATATATCAATTATATTATTAATATTATTTCATGTAGAAATATATATATTGCTCATAAAAATTAAAGGACTTAATTAACTAATTACTTAATTTTTCTTTAATGAATATGCAAAAATTCAGATAACTGTAACTTATTTATCTTAAGATATTATAGATTTAGTTAGTAATCTAAATCCGTTTTAAGTTCAATATTTGTACACTTAAATTTAAATTTTCATCCACCTGTTACTAGATCTATTTTTATTGTTGAATTGATTGCACAACAGTTTATCTTTTTCCCTCTATAAAGGAAAAAAAATAAATTTGCAATATCTGAACTAGTACAGCTATTCAGCAATAAAAAGATAGATCTAATAACAGGTGGATAGAAATTCAAATTTAAATATCCGAATATTTAGAAATTTGAAAACAGATATACTTATTGTTAGACTATTAATTAAAAATTAAGATAAATGTAACTAAATATTTAGATCAAAAATATTTATACAATTAGCTAGAAATTTAGACAAAAGTATTCAGATATTGAAATTATAAGTATTCAAACAACTACTTAAAAATTAAGATAATTATGGCTAGAAATTCAGACTACTGTGGCTGGAAATTCAGGCAATTGTAATTAGAGAAATTCAGGTAATTGTAACTAGAAATTCAGACAATTATAGCTAGAAATTTAGATAAATGCGGCTAGAAATTAAAGCAACTGTAGCTATAGAAATTCAGACAATATGACTGCAAGAAAACTTCAACCACTTTTGTCTGAATTTTCGGACAAAACTTTCTACAATGTACGATTTCCTAGTAAAAACGAAAACATTTTGAATATAACTCAACTTTCTCTATTCTACGTGTTATTTATACTATTTATACCATTTATTCTATTTATGCTATTTACATTTATATTATTTATATCATACATTATTACATACTATTTATATTATTACATTTTGCTTTAATATTTTCACGTGCACTAAAATATGCATATGTCTACTATGATCTATCTTTGTTGACAGGCATAAATCTTAAAAGCTTATTGAGTAAAGTATTAAAAGGCCCACGATAATGATTGCATTTTAGTTTCCTTAGAGTATTTTTCAGGATCTACATGTCCTCTGAAAGATAGAGAAAATGTGCTTACGCAGGCAATACGGAAGGATTACGGATGGGAAGGGACAAAGGGAAGTGGAAAGTCGAGAATGGTAGGTATCTCAGTGAGGATCAAGGGAATTTCCCCTTGACACAGATGTCAGATAAAGGATTCTGAAAGTTACATCGAAGGTGAGATCAGCGTCTGATCTCTCGTCGCGGAATACCAGAAAGACGCTGGTCAGCAAAAATTATTCTCTCTTGCTAGATATAAGTCATGTTCTATAGTGCAACACCATGAATTCTTTCGATCAAAGATTTTTCTCAATAATACCTTACGTCAGATAACATGTATTTTATATTAATACAATGAAATGTAATTTAAATGAAAATAATGATAAAAAAATTCATTTTCAAGCTTTTCCTTATGAAGACAAAAATCATTATGAAACGTCTTATGTGATTTACATGAATCGTGTGTATGAAACTTTCCAAACTACCGGCATTAAATGCAATTTCACGCCCCAGTTCCAAGTTCCTTCAAACGAGGTTTCACGAATACCAATTTCACGAAAACTGCCCGGGGTCGCAGGACGCGATTAACGTTTTAATGACATCACTTATTCGGCGGATAAGCCGATCGAAAAATCGGCGGAGCATTTTCCAGCTCGTCGTCCGGTGGATGGAACGGGAATCCCACAGCGACGGTAAAACCGGCAAGTCCGCCGCCGGAAGGATACGGTTGTCACGGGAGCCTCGGGTAATCGCTAGAGATAGAGAGAGAGAGAGAGAGAGAGAGAAGGGGGGGAGAGAGAGAGCGAAAAAGAGAGAGAAAGAGAGATTCGACCGCGGGCGGGTCGCCTTTATCGGGCGCATATTTGCTGGGTCCTGCAAATCCCACTCCGGGATTCCGCGCGTTGTAGCGAGAGGGAAAAAAAGAGAGAGAAAAGTGGAAAAGAGAGGAGATTCAGGGTGGAGACGAAGCTCTCGGGTGGGCGCCATACAACCACTACCACCACCGCCATCGTCGTCGCACCGTCACACACTGACACCATGAAGCGCCGCCATCAGCACCGCCGACTCTGTACATGTACCTGTGGGTGTGTATGTCTGTGTCACCGGTTAGACTCCATGGCTTTGAGGGATGATGGAACGACGGGGGGTGGCAAATAGAGTGGGACAGCGCGAGAACAAGGGCGCCGTGACAAAAGAGCGAGCGTGCTAGAGAGGCAGGCGGGGATGATGGCGGAGGATGAAAGAGATAGAGCAGGCCACGAGCAAGGGCGAGAGAGACGAGACAGAAAAAGTACGCTGCGACGGAAAAAAAAGAAGGATCGAAGCGGGACGAAGGACAGAGGCAACAAGCCGGACGGAGAATTCGAGGGCGACGAAGTAAATGGGGACCGACGTAGGATGGACGGGGAAGAGGCAGCCAGGCAGGCAGGCAGGCAGGCAGGCAGGCAGGCTGGCTGGCAAGGGAAGTGCGGGTGGCTCACAAAGGGGACGGAAGCGGGACAGAGGAAGAGAGGGGAGAGGCCATCGGGGTTGAAAAGTTCAATTGCGCGTATTTTCGCAGTGACGTCTCGCAAATCCTGCGACCGTCCCCTTCGTGTACTGCACATCCACCCTCTGCCGCGCCTCCAACACACCCCCTCTCTCCCGCTGCTTTCGCGCAACAGTCCGTCTCCGCCTTTATCCTTCATCCTTCATTCTTCGCCTGCAGAAACGATGGAAAACTGGTGACGTACGTGGCCTTCCTCCCTCCTGCGCGCTTCCATCCAGATATTTAATTCCATACTTCCTGTGTCAATACTCGCTCTCAAGTTTTTGCCTTGATCTATATATATATATATCTTGTATTATATATTTTGTATGTGGGATGCTACAAATTTATCAAATAACTTACGTAAAGATTAGAAGGATAATCGGTGATACATTTCAAGTTTCCAGAGAGTTCTCAGAATATATCTTTCTAGATAATTATTATAATTAAACTTAATTGAGAAACGAGATTATTTACACTCTTAAAAAATAATTTTTTATGTTATATAATTTGATTTTTAGATTGAAACGGTGACAACTAGGTTTGCCTTTAATATCCGTAGTCGAAAAGAGAGACGTTTCCTTAAATCAAAAATATCCATATATACGAATACATTTAACACATGCGACTTGGTACTGCTTACATTTTCCCTTTTTTCCCCTTATTGCTCAGCTTCTTTCTCCATCACTCTCGCATCTTTCATCTCTTTTCCTCTTCCAAAGGGAGAAACGTTCTGTCTGTTTTACTGTCTCTCTCCTATTTTTCCTCCTCTACTTCCTCTTCTCTCGATAACGCGCCCCGCCTCTATTTTTATTGTCATAACCAATTTAATTAAGTTTCGCGCTTCGACGTTGCGTACTCGCGGCTGTGTTAAACATTTTAATTAAGCGCCTCGCGCATTTGCGTCGCCACCGCCCACCTTCCGTCCCATTCCCCGTTTCCCCATTTCCCTTCTCCAACCCCCAACGTACACTCGCACCACCAGTCGATGCATCGGCATGGAAGAGAACCGTTCGACGATTTTACGAATTAACGAGAATCGCGGGAAACGGCAGCGCACTGGTGAGTCGATGCTCTTGCCTCCACCGACATTAATTCCATGGGGATTGCGAGGAGGAGAGGGAGAAAAGAGGGGGAAAGTGAGAAGAGGCATGTTTACGCTGGGATCTGCGAAACTTCCGAGGGCGGCGGTGGTTTTAGGGGTGCGCGACGTTGGTTTCGCGGTTAAGGCGACGTCACCAAGCCAACGTTGCGGAAATCAAATCGTTAACCCTTTTGATGGACGCACTCGTGAATGTCCCGGCGCTATCTATTTGAAACTTACATTAATACATATGTATTACTGTGGCCTTTTGCTTTCGATAGGACCGGAACTCAAAAAAATGAAATAAACAGATTTCGTGATTATATTCTCCCCTTCGCATTTTTGTGTATCTATATATATATATATTTCTTATAATTCAATATCTGATATATTTATTTTTAAATCGAAAAAAATTCTGCTTAATAATCATACATATGAAAAAAAAAATTTTAACTTATCTGCTAAAGAATTACCGAAAACTCTAGTAATTTCTCATCAGAAAAGATGAAAATAAGAAATTTAATTAATCATTTACACAAATTCGTTGATATGGTAATGTCTTTAAGTAAAAAAGAAGTATTTATAGGAAGTTTATGAATGCATGTAGGATAGATCGAGGCGAATCGGATCACAAAATGATTCAGATCATTTCGAAACAGTTAGTCGACAAATGTCGTTAATTTTGTCATTCTTTATTTCGAACGAATTTTTATCATGCTAATTACTTTCTCTATACTAGAAACAATAAACAATTCTGAATTGCGTGTAATTCAATGTCAGTCGATGATATAAGTGCAAAGATCATTAGTGCATGAAGAAATTTTGTTTCACATAAAATTCACGATTTAAAAAAAGTTACGAATTTTGTAGCTTCTCTCTCAATTCTTTGGAGAGGAATTTTACTCTAAAAGGTGAAAATTGAGCCATTTTGAAAAAAAGTGACACAATTTTCAACTTTTAGGGATGAGATTTCATTCTTCAGAATGACAATTCACTCTAAAAGTTTTAGAGAATCTATAATGAAAATATATGTTAAAACTTATGTAAATTGCAATGATTTTTATAGTGTATAGTTTCTAATATTCGTCTCTACTAATTCTTTATTAATGTAGATTAATTTTAATCTCAGTTCAATTTATTCTTTATCTTTTGCTAATTCTTAGAATTAGAAAAAGATAAAGAATAAATTGAACTGAGATTAAAGTAAATCTATATTAATAAAGACGAATATTAGAAACTATTCTTAAAATTAGAAAAAGACAAAAAATAGATTAAATCAAAATTAAAGGAAATTTATATTGGTAGAAATGAGTATAAGTCAGTTTAGTAAATTGTGTGATGAATCACACCGAATCATCGAAAAATCACGAAAAGAGAATTAATCCGATTCACTCCAAAATTAAGGAGTGAATCGGGTAATTCCCTTTTAGTCATTTTTCGTTGTATAATAAGAAATACAGTGTTTATGTTATTAGTTTATTATATAAAACCCAAGCCAAAGTTGTAAAAATTAAGAATTTATAATAAAATTTAATAAATCGAAATTTGTTTTTGATTTTTATTAATAAAATCAAAATTAATCCGATTCATCTCGATTCTATCCTATATTGTCTCAATGCATCTGAAATATTTAAGGTTCTGTACGCTTCCGATTTCGATACCGAAGGGTTTGGATAAAAACTTGAGAAATGGTGACGGTAATTTTTATGTTTTATCATCGCCAAGGCGGGTGACTAATTGCCTTGCTTAGACCCTGAGAGGAGCCAACCGAGGTGACTGCGAGTGTAAGTCGGCCGAGGAAAATTTACGATAAAGCGACTTTAATTTTGATTCATGGCAGACTCTGTCGGAGAAAGCGAGGGCACAAGCACTCGAAAGGGAAAGATCTTTTCTGGCATCTTTCGCCGCTTCTTCGCCATTAACAAATTTCACTAAGTACAAAATTTAATATAGTCATTCTATTTTTAAACATTCTGTTTTTAAACAAAGTTTTATTAAAAATTCTGACGTATTTATATAAAATACATATCATTATATTTTTATACAATATTCTGAAAATGAAAATTGAGAGAAGTCATTTTTTGTTTCTTTCTTTCTCTTTCTTACATAAAACTTAATGTAAATAAAATTTTAACGGATTTTAACGGAATGGACTTTAATGACAAGTCTCGATGACAGATCTGCTAAATAAATTTCCGATCCGATGAAATTTTATACGAATAATTTGATGCTAAATCGTCATTATCCCTATCTCTTTCCACAGAATCATAAACCTGCGGTGGTGGCAAACGGGTGTTCAAGTCCCGGGACTTTTCAGCCTGCGGGAGCCGCCCTCCCGCACTCAATAATCCTACGCTATAGTGAGCCTCTATTACGAACTCTCGATCCCCTAGTTGTTCCCCCTAACCCCCGGGACACCCCTAGTCGATTCTCGCCGGGGCTGAGAACGGATAGAGCTCGCTCTGATTCCTGCTACGGAATACTACCTACCGTGAAACCGCCCTTCGCCTCCTGCGCTACTGAATTGATGGGGAGGCCTGACCATGTTCGAATTGCAGACAGATATCTGACCTTTCTTCAGTGAGATGGGAACCTTCTCATTCTGAGAAATCGCGTTCGTAAACGGACTCGTATTCTGCGTGACATTCTTTCGTCAATATAATCTTCACATAAAATGCATTAACGACATGAATAAAAATGTGAAATTTTATAAATTCAACATATATGTGTTATAAATAATATACATGTAAGCCACAAAAGATTTTAGAAGACATCGGTATATTTCCCATGCAGACAAATGTTAAGAGACATACAGATTAAATATTTTACGTGTGCCATGGTGTCTACAATAGAATAGTAAGACTTAATCCGTAAAAAATTGACCAATCACAGACGAATGTGACGAAAATAATCGATTGCGATTGAATAATTTCTTATGGCTTAAGGCTTACTCCATTGCAGACATAATGAAGAATAAATGTTTTTTTTTGAGTTATATAAAGTATGTACTATATAATTCAACACTCAAAAGTTACTCTTAATTAAAAAAAAAAAAAAAAACATCAAATCAACATTGCGATTTAACATCGAAATTTCGGAAAAGACCTTAAACTTTCAAAATTTTCCGCGTATCATGATTCCATCGGTCGAATACAGAAAACTTGTTTTTCAAAAATTTATCAGAATTCACAGTGAAGAGACGTTAACCGGCTACGGCAGTGTTCCTGGCGTTGTGCAAGAAGTACGTGGTGCTACATGCGCGGGCAATTTCACTGTGCGTGCGTGTGCCGGTCTATTCTCGTGTCGAAACGTAGAGAGAGAGAGAGAGAGAGAAAGAGAAGAAAAAAAGAGGTGTTGGGTACACGACAGCTGTAAGCCCCAGGGGCATACGAGTTCTCGACTACTCGCACCCCCGCTTGCGACCCTCGCCACCCCTTTTCTCCTCCCTTTCCAGTCTCCCTCTATCTGTCTCTTTTCTCCACTATGCCCCTCCACCTCCCTTCGGGATCGTCCTTCATAGAGAATCCCGACAGAGTTATGTAGTACCGTGGCTTATACGAGGAGCGAAGGGAGAGTGGAGGAAATCGGGATGAGGGGGGGGGGAGGGAAGGGGGAAATCATGGGGGAAACGATGGCTTCGCCATAAGCCAGCGATACCAGCTCGGATGACTGGCGATTACGTTATTCGGAGGGACGTACGTGTTCTCTGCGCCGGTTCGCGTGCCCGTTTGTTCGTTCGTTCGTTTGTTCGTTCGTTCGTTCGTTCGTTCGCTCGTCCCGCGTGTGTTCCACGTGACGCTCGATTCACGAATGAGCCACGGCCTCCCGCGGCTCTAATTCACCCCATTAAATTTAATTTCAAGCGGCTTGCCCGCTGATCCACCCTTCCCGCACACTCACCCTCTCACGGCAAGATCGATCCGTTAAATGGGACCGACTAATACCGAGGCCGATGCAATTATGGCACCGAAGATGCCGACGAGAGGTGTTGGATTTGACCGCAGTTAAATTCGATGATGGTATCCCCCCATCTTTTGCTTTCAATTGTAAATAGTATGCGAATTAACGATACCAATCGCTTTTCATCATGTACTTATTACAAACAAAAAATAATTGTTTTAAAAAGACATGAAAAATCTTTATCACATTCATTATTAAATTGAAAATTATAAATATTAAATTTCGTATGACAATAGATTTTACAAAAAAGTATTGACGTATAATAATAAAATAAATTACATAATTTTTTTTATATTTTTCATTTCCGTCGAAAGGTAATACAATTTTTTACATTATCTTATGGGCACATGTGAGGTATAAAGTAGATTATTAATTATGCCATTGATGAAATTTCCACTAATGAAAAGTTTGAAGAAGCAAATTAAACGAGACTAAAATTTTCTCTTGCGCATACTTTTTTTTCAGATACACTGTACATCATTAGATACATATATACACGCAGGAGGAGAGATGACTAGAGGAAAACTTGCACAGAGACGATAAACGTTAGCAGTGCTCCCTCTCGCCGCTTTTAACGAGCTCGCGAGGGCGAAGGGCCACGTCCGTGGCGTAAACGAGTGCCATTCTTGGTAGAGATATGGTTATTCTTTGAAAGCGTTTCTGACCGGCTGGCCGTAAATGCGTGAACTTTTTCTCTTCCCCAAAAAAAACTAAAAAGTCTTAGTACTAGTTGGTGCCACTACTTAATATTAAGTGTATAAAAAATATACTTTTTCAATGAGGATTGGACAATTTTAAAAGCTTATCAAACTGGTTCATTAAATCATTTTTAATGTTCATATATCGGAACGTTTTTTTGACCAGAAAAAAATAAAAGAAATCTTCCTTTTTCATTCCATTAAAAAAAAACTTCAAAAATATAAAATCTAGAGGCAATCCACAAAAGAAAATGGAAAAAATTACCTTCTTTTAACTCGAGTGATGGAACTTTTCTTATTTATGTTTTTTTGTATTTTAATGTGCTGAATCATTTGCAAATATTTATTTCAAACTAATCTGACGGAAACATGTTAAAAATTAAAAGTAGTACTTGTTAGAAGTGGTACAATTAAATTAAAAGCAGTATAATTTTATCAAAATCTAATCTTTGATTGCAATTTTCAATATGTATTTTCTCATCAGTTCAGTTTGAAATTAACATTTGCAAATGATTTATCACATCAAAAAATATGAAAAAAGATACATAAGAAAGATTCCATTGCTCAAATTGATTATTTCACTCAATGGATAATGAATAAAATAGATCAATATTGACCAAAGCAATAGAATCTTTCTTATGCTTTTTATTTTCTTTGATGTGCTGAATCATTTATAAACGTTAATTTCAAGATAAACTGATAGGCAAATAATAAAAATTCCAATCGTAGATCAAATTTTGATAAAATTGTGCTACCTTTAATGCAATTTTTAACGTATATTCATCAATTTGAAATAAACATCAATGATTCAGCACATCAAAAAATACGTATAAAGATGGGAAAATATGTTTAAGAAAGGTTCCATCGTTTAGGCCAAAATGGGTAATTTTACAACCTTCTTTAACAATTTGGGTAAAACGGCTCAGACTTGCGAATTAACGACAAAATGACGCTACAGTCAAAATATAATATATAATGTAAAATCGTAGACATATAGGTGCACACGTTATCAAGCACTTGCCGAGACGGGTAGAGACAAAAGCCAGAGTGCTGTTTAAGAGACTAGCCTAAGCAGGCGATAAACACGAATAGTTCTCATCGTCTTCAACCAACAGCAAACAAGGAAGTTGCAAGAAAGTCTCGAGAATAGTCGCGCAACTGGGCGAAATGAACACTTACGACGAGTCTCTCAACAAAAGAAATAACGTCGATTAAAAAAAAAGAGATATCTTTTAAACATCCTATATATATATGTGTATGCGTCAATTACAATTTGTGTTGCAAATTTATTAATGAATTTAGGGATGCTTTATATAATTATATTAATTATAATTATATTTGAGATTCAAGTTACGGTCGACGTGTTAAAAATAATATTTTGGAGCATTCTTTGATTGATCAATTAATAAAATTCTTTCTTCTGATTGGTCAATCGAAGCATTTATAGTAAGACTTTGATTACTTCTTAGTCTGATTTAGGTATAATTTAAGTACTATTTTTAAAAAATGATTTAAATATCGGTTTTTTTTTTAATATAAGCACACATGATAATTACAACTGATTTAAGATTATAGAATCTTAAATAATAGAATTATTGAAATTTTTTATTTATAAAAATAAATTAAAGAATAAGAATAACACTTCCCATCATCCGTCATGAACACTTTTGAAGTTTAATTCAACAAGACTACGTTCCGATAAAGAATTATGTCGCCTTGAATGTACAAATAGGAGAGCTTTTTACACATATATAATACGCATAGATATTGCGCCAAGTTAATTAATTAAGGTACAAGCATCCCTTAACACATTACGGTGAGAGAGAAAAAAACCAGGAAAGGCTGGGGGAAATCGCGTATGTACACATGCAGGCGCCGCAAAAGCAGCAACAGCAGCGGCAGCGAGAAGCCAAGCTCGCGGGCTGCTTACGAGCTTGTAAAGAGGCGATAAACATAACCCGGCGGCTCTATATCGCTCGCTACGAGTAGCAGTCGACCGTTAGAGGAAGAGGTCGGTATTGGTGATGCAGAGAGGAGGGTCGCTTCGTCGTCCTTGTTGTCGTGGTAGTCGTCGGTGGGCGGAATCATACATGTGCGCTGGTTTCTCTCTACCGTATGGACGGGTTATGGGGATGAGGAGAGTGCGGAGAGGACGATACGCTCTGTGTGTGTGAGTACCCGTACGTATGTGTAGTGTGTGTGTATACACGGAGGTGATGGTTGGTGTACCGGCTGATACGAGGCCGTCTGGGTTATCGATTATAATCATCGGCGTGCAGGCGCCGCGACGGATCCGTAGTCATTAGGGACGCCTGAGCGTCGTTTCACCTTATTCCAACTGCCGGAAGCGAGAACAGAGAGGATGGGGAAAGAGGGTAGGGACAGCCACTCGAGAATGTCTACGCAGTCGAGCTTTCGCGCAAAAAACATTCCGGCTGAACGGGTTGTTGCTCTCTTTTTTTTTTTTCTATTTTAGTCTCTTTTACTTCTACCTCTATCTCTTCCCTAAGCGAGATCGTGTAACCTGCCCCTACCTACCTGCAGCTCAAGTTCGTTAACGTAATTTTTCGCGCCTTAACTCCCCCACGGATGAGTCTTCGCACTTTACTCTTCTCTACCGTCGTTCGGCGGGCTTGATCGGTTAATCCTTGCACTTGCGTAATATATCAATGTAAAAAATGCGAAAAATGCGAGCTAGATTAGAATTAAAATATTACGTTACAAATAGACTTTTAATAGTTCGCGGAATGTGAAAGCGAGATATTTTCCTGTCACGCAATCATGGACAGAGATTCATAGCTTCCGCTGATTTGGATATTTCCGCCAAGTATTTTCACGATAACAATAAAACGCGCTTTCGTGTTTTGCCGCCAAGGATTAATAACACATTAATGACGTCCGAGTGATTTCCCTGGGCGCGATATTTCCATGATACTCCGAGCACGGGAAAACCGTCCATGACCGTATCGTCATTAATTTAAATGGCCGATTGATTCAAATGTAGCAGCTTTGTTGAAATTCGCTCTTTTAATCGTCCTGACAGTGATGCCGGTAAAAACGCTAATAATGTTGGTGTATGAGCGAAAATGGACCGATTAAAATAGTATAATTGAAATTATCGACGATTGGAGAGTTGGAAATATGCGTATGTTGTCCTGCCTAATCAAATACATGCGATCCGAAAATACTCGTGTGAACTTTTCCATCTTTCAAGAATTAAAACATCGGAAACATATTGCTTTCTTTCTATTTTAAAAATGACATAACTCACAAAACGTGATTCTCGAGTTATTACCATGAATGAGTTCAGCGTTTACAATTAAATTTTAAGTTTTAAACTGTAAACCGTAAGAAATTGACCAATTACAATAGAATGTGAAGAGAATGCTCTACTATGATTGATCAATTTCTTACGATTTAGTGTTTAAAGTTAAGTTTTACGTCTTAAAATTTCATTATAGACGCCGCTTTAGGTAAACATTACCCTAGCAATCATTAATGGTGAACTTAACTTATAAAAATCATCAAAACGGTTTTTTTTTCAAAGTTGATTTAAATGTAACAACAATGAGAAAAATGACATTTGTCATTATCATGTATTAAGAATTCGTTTTGCAGATATTATTTAACTAATTAATGATTTTCTTTTAAAGAACAGAAAAATAATTTTTCCTCTTTTCTAGGACTTATTTTTTTTAATTGTGTCATTTTTGAATAAAGAAGCGTTTATGACTACATTTTAAACCGATAAAACATAAGATATAATGTTTTATAATAGGAACTCCTTACAAGGCATTTTCTCGTTTCCAATAAAAGATTTCAATTTTTGGAATACAAAGTTTTATTTTAGAGCGTAATGATTTTACAAATAGCTTCAAAATCTCGTCAAATATTAAATCAATAATTACGTCGTTAAAGCTTACTTTCGCACCTAATTTCATAACATATATTGTTTCAAACTGCGGACAAGTTTACGCACAATATCTTCTACAACTCTTGTAATAATAATACGTTATAATGATTTGAGTTGAATTACAATTACACACACACACACACACACACACACACACACACACACACACACGCACACGCACACGCATGCTGAAGAATATATCTAAAAATGCTCCAATTTCTCTTGAACAGGATATACAAAATTGAAATGAAAAAATGGAACGTATGTAGATCTCAAGAACATTTCAATTAATAACTTGATTAATTCAGAAATTAAATCATCATCGAGGATTGACTGACGAAACTCATGTCGATCCGCGTTATTGTTGCATTCGTGCAGCAAGGAACACGACATCGCGAACGTCCATGCAATAAACCCTCCAGCCATATTGAGCGTCCAATATCGTATAATAAAGTCCGCACTACATCTTGGGGAACAATAGGAGAGAGATTCTAGAAACGTTGCGCTTGGCATCGCCCGGCGACGTGGACGGAGCGTTTGGCAGAAACGTTCGGGGTACGGACTCTCAAGGAGTACGATCAATCTTTCCTTTTATTATCTATGGCCGGCAAACGGCGTATGCGGCAAGACAATATTCGTGAAGGGATGGCGTCTGTGCGACGTCTACCACCCGGACATTTGGCAGCGGATATTTAGAACGCCCGGCGTTACGCTAAAGCGCTTCTCAGCGCCACTCGCGCGAGGACAAAGCGCGAATACGAGTTCCATTAGTTTTCTGTCGCCCCCGCTCGCTAGGAATACCACGGACAAAAACGTTTCAATCGCGCCATTTAATAAGCATTAAACATTTCGATACTCGTAACGCGTATCATCGTTTATTTACCTTAGCCGCGTGTGCTTGAAGCGAAAAATATCTGCTTTCGTTAACGGATCCTACATGAAGGAATTTGATTTAATTTGATGAAATTTATGACTCAAATTTTTAATTCAAAGTTGACGTAAGCACAGCTAACGCCAGTACAAATTAAAATTTTTGACACTCCAACTAATCATTTCAGTTCATCAACCTGTGTGTGTACAATTACTCTTCAACATTAATATATTAATTATATTAATAAATTGTTATCGATTAATGTAAAAGAAGCAACTACATGCTGAGAATGATGATAAACTGAATGAAATGTATTGAAATTTAATTGCTTGAATAAAAAACCTCTTTGCGTATTGTTTTGACTTATTAGCGTATAGTTTTAATTGGTATTCATATAAATTTTATTTAGTTTTTGTGGTAATTCTATATTTAGGCTGATATTCACGCATACACATATAATCAGTTCTTATATTTGAGACCATTTTAAGTACAGTCTTAAATTGTAATAACCAATCGTAGAACGATATTCATAGTCAGATCTTAAGACATTACTTAAGACAATCTTGAAGTAATAAAAAAAACGGACTATAAACAACCTTAGTATATACTTTACTATAAAGTTTAAAGTTTTATATAATGAATCTCTCAGATCATATATTATTTATAGAAAAAAAAACGTAGTTTCCAAAAAGAGCTCTTATAAAGAATATTCTATCCTTCTCTTATGTAATAATAATTAATATAAAAACAAATAAAAACTAGAACAACAATAAAATAATAATAAAATAGATGAAGTTGTTGTTAAAACCATAAATAGCCATTTTAAATTTCTGCCAGATCTATCAAGCAAATTTTCCAATATATTTTTCAATAAATTTAATTGTTAAATTCTTCTGCGTATGCGGAAGAAACGACTGTAATCGCGCGTTTCACCTTTTACATCGTTCCGCGATTCATACGTGTGTATTCATTTCTCGACGTGGTGAACGGACATAGGTGGGCGGTGCCGTCGGTCCCGGCCACGAAAACAAACGAATTTTTAATTAATCACCTGCTAATGAGGCGGCAGCCACCGCATTATGTAAGAAAGAAAGAGACAGATTCGGGTTGGCCCAGGTGCGTTTCTCATCTGGCTCCTTTCGCCGAGAGAAGGCACTATAAAGAGAAAACAGAGAAAGAGAAACAGAAAAAGGAGGGTAGAGAGAAGAACAAGTGAAGAGTAGAATTTCAAAATGCATTTTCTTCAAAATTTCATTTTTTAGTTAGAGATAGCGTAACGATCAGTGTTTGTTGAAACTCATATTATAGGCTACTCTGAGATGTTCAGAAAGCGTTTTTTCATCGTTAATTTATATGCTGAAAAAACATAGACATTTTAAAGCATTATGTTTTTCAACTAGAGACAAACAAAATGTATTTGTTTAACATTTTTAGAAATTGTTTAGCAATTTCGTTTAATATTTCACATCCTACTGATTAACATATTATTATTTTCTGTAACGTGCATAATTTTCTTTCTTTCTCGTTTTCTGAAAATTACAAATTTTGGACAAAACGCATTTTGAAAGTCCGTTCCTCAAACAGAAAAGAGCAGAGGCAAATGATTTTTTAAGTTTCATCGAGACTCGACGAAAGCTGTACATACATTACTTACAATTCTTTCTCATTTTTTTCACGTTCTATTTTATCTTCTTCTTTCCAGTCGTTCCGTTTACCGATAGAATAATCGATGTTGCATCATCGATTAATGTAATCTCACCGAGACGAAAACTTACTTTATCAACGATCTGACATTAGAATGACCCACCGCATGTTCTTGACTTCGATCTTGGACTTATCGGTTTTCCCGCCCCATCTCCCCTCTTTTTCACCCTGCTTACTCTTTTTCACCTTTCGTCTCTCTCGGTTGTTTTCCCAGCAACGTTGTCGTCTAACTTGCTTTCGTCTGTGGCTTGTTACGAAGGTGTTTTCGTGAGGTTTTCCCCGGCGCGCCATCCCCGAGGGAAAGTTAAAACAACACGGCTTCTCTCTGGGACCTTCGGTTTTGGTCCCACCTATTCGTTCGCTCTTTCCTCTCGGCTAGTTCGTCTTCCTGCTGGCGATCCTTTTCACAGGAGAGGGACGAATCAAGCGAAGAACAGAGAACGCGGGAATCGAGTTTTTTGTTTCGAGGTGAAGCGGGAATACAGGGTGTCCCGAAACCATTGGTATTTGATTTGATTTAACTTTTTCAAGGCTGGAGAAATATCTTTCTTAACATAAAATTTTTACAAAATTTTTACTTTCAGTATTTGAAGCTCAATCAAGATCTGCGTATTTCTTCTACATATATTTTTACATTATGTTTTAAAATTACCTAAAATTATTTAAGCATTTAAAATTAATTCTTCGTTTCGACTAAAAAATTGTACATTCCGGTACATGGAATCCGCCATGTTTCTTAGCTGTTTATAATCTGTCATTGAAATGTACAAATAAATTAATGCGAGTTGAAGAATAATGGAATATAAGAAATTAAAGAGAGAAGATATAGATAGACAAAGGACTGATGTGAGAAGAATTTCGAGAGAATGACAAAACGTGATCGGAAAGAAAAAATATAACAATATTAACTGGCAGAATCGAATACAAAGTTATTTATTTTAAAAAACTAATTCTAAGTTTTATGACGTATCTACTAAAAACGCTAAAAAAAGTTAATTTTGAGGCACTCTCTGTATGTATATATATATATATATTTTTTTTTTCGCTATAATTTTATAGTGAATGCAATGTAAGAGAGACTAGAGAAGCGCTCCCGCTTCAATAGAACGAAATGCCAGGGTGCTATTATTTACAGTGGTAGAGTCCCCTTAGAGCCTCGCAGGGTATTTGTAGCAAGTAAACTGCAATTTGCAAAATGCATGATAATGCAGTTGCGTTGTCGCTCAGTAACGCGATTATTATATCGACATCTGGAAAAGTTTCCATGTTTTCGCCAAGAATATTACATACACGTCTAAATAATAGCGTAAGGTGAAAACGACCTTTCTGTCACGCATATTCATTGATTTCAAAAACTCTCTCTTTCTCTTTCTCTATTGGAAAGCTTATTAAAAAAAATAAATAAAAATCCAAAGAGTTATATCTTTCATATTCGTAACCTACAAATATTTAACCAAAAGCTTTTTTTTCTTACATTGCGCGAAATAAATATCTGCTTTTATTGATTTTTCTGATTCGATCTCTAAACCATGCGAGAATGAAAATTTAAGAGCACAATGCTTATTACACATACAATGTATGTTGTGTGTATTTTATCTTAAAATATCATTGTTTTAACGTAAACTCAACATAGCAGAGGAGGGGCAGGAGGGGGAAGGGATAAGCTCTCAATTTTATGAAGAAGTTATTCAATTTGCCTGTATTAAAATACTGACAAGCATGTCAACCAATCAGACGCAGACGAAGCAGGAATCATTAGTAGTACGAGCAAAGCATGTACGCAAAGAATTAATGAACCAAACGATTAGCTAACGTGAATGAAAATTCTGATAAGAGTGATGTGAGAGCGACGGAAAGGCAGGACGCGATTACGGAAGCGTTATTTCGTTTGCGACGGGCTCGTATCGGGTTTCACTTTAATTAAGCAAAATAATTAGCCGCCGAAGGCTAAAGCGGCAACGCGGTAGTCGCGGCAAGCGGCGCTAATATTTTCCATCATCGAGGTATCGGTTTCCGTTCGTTAGAGGCCCGCTATCGAGGAAGTACTACGTAAGGACTCCCTAAATCAAAGTTTATTTATAGAAACCGGATCGGTGTTTACGTATATATACGCACGAGGGAAGTTTCAGTACTCTTGTGGAAGCGCATTCCTATATAAACTGACTAGAATTTTGGGTCTGCTTTGAGAAGTTCAACGAACTTCATTCTTATTCTGATATTTGTTTACTTTTATTGATGATGCCACGATTTGCAAATGTAAACATGGATTTAATACGTCGGTTACGATGACACTTTGAAACCACCCTCAAAAATAGTTCTCGTATAGAAGCGTGAAATTCAAATAGCGCCGAGATACTACACTATGTGCACCTGTTTCTGAAGGGAGAGGCGATTAACGCGCAGGACGCTTGTCATCCGCAGTAAATGTGTTAATTATAACTTCTAGGTAGAAAGCACCAACCATCATTTCGCGTTTCGTTCAACTCTCCGCAATGTTAGAAAAGCATTGCAGCACCTTTGCGATTAGTATACTGAGAGGAAAAAATGATTGCAATTATTTAAAATGGATATGTTGCATAATTTAACTATAATTTATAATCATTTTTTGGGACAACTATATAATTATGGTTGTTTCAACTGTGCAAGTACGGTTAATTGTGTTATTATAGTCACATACACTGCTTGAAAATTTTTAATCGAATGTTAAAAAGTAATATTCATTGCAATTACAATTGCTTTTATTGAATAAAAGTGTTTATTTTATTTATCATATCTTGATATTTTATTTAATTTTACTACATTAATATTCGAAATTATTATACATTGTAGTACAATTTTTTTATGTTTGAAAGAATTACACATAAGATTATTATTATCTATTAACATTAGTAATAATAACTAGAAAAATGAAATTGCTAACTATTTACTATGTAAGTGAAGTATAATTACAAATATCAAACATTATTCTTGCAGCGTATGACTTTTTTCTCTACAATTCTTTTATCTTTAAATATGTTAGATATTTGAAGATTAAAGAATCGTAGAAATACGTCATTGTGTTAGATTTGATTTTTATTTCCTATTTTGCAATATTAATTTCGTATAATGTTAAAACAATAAAAGACAAAAAATTATCAATATTTTACCTTCCGAATGTCAAATTTAATTGATCCTCGAGAAAAATATATAAATATATAAGTAGCAAATATACTAAACTATTCAGATCATAAAAAACGTAAACCATCGAGACTTCCATACATTAATTAAGTTAAAGATTTATCTTCATTTTAACTTCTATATTAGACGAACTAATAAAAGAACTACTCATATTTATTTAAAAAGAAAGTCAATTAAAAAGAAGCCTCAGATATATCCCAGCAAAAACTAACTCAACTGCGCAGGTTCCTTCATAAATAAAATCCCATCGACATATATTTTTTCAACACTTTACGCCGAAAACGGATAAATTTACGAGCACGGTGGAGTAGAAGGGATGGAATATCGGCGTTCTTGTACGCTTCCCGAACACCCCGAACATTCCCTCATTAATCCTCCGATACCGTCCATCGTTCCTCCGTCATTCCCCGACTGCGGAAGCCGAGAGAGGTGGCCTTATCGGTCTTTCGCTCTCTCGCCATTGCCTCGCGCGCACACGAACCGAGATATTAACGATGCTACGTTAACGGGATTTCCTCGGAGTCTCGGAAAATACGGCGGCTGAAACCTCCGGAGGATTTGGATTTCGGCTAGCTCCGCAGCATCGCGCCCTCGGTCATCCAATAAAGCGCACCTTTACCAGTTCACGTGATTCCCGAATGCAAGAGAGGATACACGCGCGAGCGTGGACGCACGCATGCACGCGCATCTACGATTATGTAGGTACGTAGATGTTGAAAACATAGGCATAGCCGTCCACATGTACGCTTACAATTGGAAACTTGCTCCATTGTAGAGGTACAACGATAGGCGAGTATTGCACAAATGTGGTGTGCATGTAACGTTACGTATGCATACGTCATGTATACGTATTATATTACCCGGGTATATGGGGAAATACATGTGAGCGTGTGAGCTAGAAGCGCAATTACGATTCTACATACTCGAGACTATCATCAGACACCACTGATGTTTCTAAAGCGTCTCCGCTATTCCGTAATTAGTTAAATTTGTATTTATCTCTGTGGTGTTTTAGATTAAGTATAGTATATATATATATATATATATATATATATGTGTGTATGTATATTAGTTTCTCTAAAGTTAATAATTTTACCTTTAACTATTTTAATATTGTATCGCATTAAAGAATGCTGGACTACGTTATTATTGTATAAAAATTTTACTCTCCGATATCTCCGATATCTTCTGGGAGAGATAGGAATTACTTTCATATAGTTAGTCTGCGTGTTTGTTATCTACGCGCGTATACCGTGCACATATGCTATATTGAGGTACTCATAGTCATTTTCCTGTACCACACCCACGTTTGATCAATCCAATTCCGGGTATAAAAGGTTCGACCGAAATTATCAGGATGACCGGACGTTTGGAGGAGAAACGGGAACGCGCGCGCGGAGTTCACTATACAGATTTAGTCGTCGCTCTCTCAATAATATCGATTCACAGTTCCAATCCTCAGAGTACAAAAAATAGACATATTCAAACGGTACTGAATTTCCGTTTTTGGAAACTGAATTTTTGTCCCAGATGAACTTGCACGTTTCAGTTAATTCGAATCTATTGTTAGAAAGATAAAACGGAAGAAAAGAAGAGGAATAGGTTTTCACATCACTTTCGCATTTCGAGATACTCAAAATATCACATTAATTGTACATAATTCATACGACTTCCCGTGTTCGATGTTCACAAGCATCGGAAACATCGGGAAACATTATTAGTGAAAAAAACGATTTTGCCGAACATTCTTTACAGTATTTTAAAAGCTTATTAGCTTATTATCAGTAATATTAAATTGCTTGTCAATTTAATTTATGATATTACGTACTTTTTCTTCAGTTTAACAATAAGACGGCGTTTCAAATAATCACGTAGTGCTTAAACTGGGAATTATAAAACTTCATACAAAATATTATTAGGCACTAATAACCTTCACGATCGAATGTGATCCTCTTTACCAACTTATATTGATTTTGATGAAGTTCCTTAAAAAATTTAGCTAGATACAGATCCGAAAATAATTTTACGAGTACAAAAATAATTATGTAGAACACTTAAGCATGATAAATAATACCGCAAAAAATTGTGATATTCTGTAGCAATTAGCTTAAACGTTCTACATAATTATTTTAAGAGTAAAATTATTTTCCAATAAAATTATTTTCAAATTTGCCTTAGCTAAATTTTTAGATACTTCAATTAAACCGTTCTTTCCGTGTCGATTTATAGAAGAATGAGTGTGCTTTGTTGTACATGCGTGTACAATACTGAGAATATATCGAGTATTCGACTGGCTAGCGAATCCTCCTATCATCGCAATCTCAGATCGCGACCTGGGTTTAAATGCAAGCAAAACCAAGCGACGCGACAACCTCCGGCGACGATTCTGTGAGCATCCGAAGTCACGGTGTACCGAGAACTCCGAGCAATTCGTTCAACCTGTTGCAAAGCCGTCGACGTCGATTCCGTCCTCCATCGATTTCCCTCTTGAGTGACATACCTATCGCGAGGAGGGTGTGGCAGAAATGACCTCGTCACGGAAACTTGAGAGAAAGACAAAACGAAGAACGTTCAATTAACGTGCCGTAGTAACGGCATTTCACGACGACGCTTTTGGAATCAATATAACAACACATTATCGGGAAACAGTAGATAACAAAAAATTCGATAACGCAACATAGCTGCAGATAGATGGAAAGGTACTTGTAAGTAAATTTACTTAACTCATGGTTGAGTAACTTTATTTGATGTTAAACGGTAAAATTTGATTAGACCAATTGTATGCGACATTAAAAAACTGGATTGTTCCATCTTTCGATAAACTTCAACTCACTGTCTTATTCTCTTACTCTCTTACATTCTTACTGTTTTACTCTTTTGTTTATCCAATGAGTAAATTACCACATAATTTATCTAAAGATAAAACAACCCTAAGCCCTAAGAATGATGAAAGACAAAAAATAAGCAAAGACGAATGACTTTCATAATACCAGTGATAATAGCAATCATAATAATGATAATAAGATGTTAATAAAATTCTTGATGACACAATCTTGACCGTTTACTCTTCGATTACGTTTAATAGCATATTTCCAGTCTCTACGAGTCAAAGTGTTCATCATACCGCATGGAAAGAAAAGAAAAGAATCAAAAAAGTATTGATCGCATCGAAAATAATAATCGTAATAATGATAATAAACGACGGGCGCTACCGTTCGGCCGCCGCGTGGCATAGGCGGCGACCTATTACGCGAAACACGACACCGGCGCCGGTCCGAGGCTGGAACCACTTGTAAAGCGACCCCCCCCCCCCTTTCTCCCCCGGTACCTCCCGCAGGCGAGATCGAGAGGAACGTGTATCGGACAGAGCTAGAAACCGTGGGCGAACGAGCGACAAGGGAACGAGGATAGAGCCCGACAAAGTCGCGATGGGAGCAGGGGTAAGTGAGAAGAAGGGGAATACTCGTGCGATACAGAAGGGCGAACGGCGGAGAGGACATGGGCGGGTGACAGGGTGAGGGAGGGCACACACAGCAACCCCGGCACCGGTGGTGAAACGGAACGGGGCAAAAAGAACGAGGAAAACGAGTGTGCCGGCTGCCTGGGAGGAAGAGATAGAGAGGCGAGAGAGAAACGGACCTCTCGAACGTGCTTTCGCGGAACCAGAGGGAGCAGAAGGAAGGGAGAGAGAGAGAGAGAGAAAGAGAGGAGGAGAGATGCGTGTGCGACGGTACGAGTTGAAACGAAATGCACGGGAATACACGTATATATCAGGGGTACGAGAGACGCCGAAGGAAGCCAGAGAGGACAGAGGAAGGCCAGGGACGAAAGGAGAGAAGGAGGTAGAGACGGAGGGAAAAAGCGAGGAAGGGCGGCACGGCAGAGAGAAATTCTGACTCTCGAGATGCGAGAACTGCCGCGAGTCTGTGGTGTGCGAAACTTCCTCACGATATATATAGATGACGGTGCGGTAAGAGGGGAAAAGGGTGCGAGGGAGAGACGGAGAGGGAGTTGAAGGGGATGCGGAGCAGCAACGAAGAGAACGATCGAGAATGGGAGAGCAAGAGAGAAGGAAGTGGAACGGCCTCCGAAGGGAGAAGCGGGACAGAACAACGGAATCGTAACCCGACTCTGGATGGGAGCCAGCATGAAACCCATGGTATGTAAAACTCCCCGTGAGAGTGTATGAGGGCGAGGGATAGAAAGGGTACAGGGGGAGAAATACGGAGAGAGAAAGAGAGAGAGAGAGAGAGAGAGAGAGAGATTGACGAAGGGAGAAAATAGGGAAGCCGCGAGTGTGTTGTAATCAATGAGTTTAGAGGGCGGGCGAGAACGCAGCGTGATTCGGGGTACCTTTGAGAACACGGTTGATTTCGTACCAGAATTATCGCGATTAGCAACGTTCGCGTTACATCAGTTACGTAAGATATTATTTTATAAACGCACAAAGTTTATTTTGCACGTTTGTCATGTAAACCATATTCAATTTTCCATCATTCTGTATGGTCCATTCCGTACGTCTCTTCAGGAGAGACAAGTTATTCAGAACGTTTCTCCTTATTGTTGTTTTCGAATATCAAAGAGATCGCGTCAAGTGACGCCATGACTAATCATTTACCGTACCCTGTAAGAGAGATTCAGAGACGTGTCCCTAACGCGACAACAAAAAGCTAAGCAAGCGGAAAGCGATACGCGTGAGCGCGAGTGATGTTCCGTTGACTTTAAAGCGTAATGGTTTTACGGTACGTCAAAGCTGGCATACTGGGGGTCGCGCGACGGGGTTCAAAATGCGGGGGTGAGCTACATAGTGAGAGAGAGCGAGTCGGGGATTCGCGTTCTGACGGGGCCATTACACCCTTGATTTCATTACGGCAGCCTTGCTAGTCGACTGCAATCTCTCCCGTTTCCATCCCCTTTCATCCCCTTTCCACCTCACCCTCTTCTCTTTCCTTCCTCCGTCTCTCGTTCGCGCTCTGTAATTCCATCATATCGCCATCCCTCACTCTCAGTTTCTCTCTTCATTCCCGCCCACTCTCTTGCACCACCCCTTCGGAGACCCCTTAACGACTCTCTCCGTAACCGTTTGGTTACCGTCTCGAATCAGTGATCTTCAGTGTGCCTTGGAGTCGTCCCGATCCTCCGTGACATCTCTCTAGGAAGTGCAAATTGAACGACGAACTTTTTACGACGAGCTCGCCCGGAAAATCAGAAGTTCTCCTCGATGGTGGGGACGGCTTAATTGTAAACCTCCGGCGAACGGACAACGCGGCGTTATCGAGGGGATTCATCGGAAATTGGACGGTTCCCGCAGGGGGAGGAAAAAACTCACCCTCCTAGATTGAAATCGTAAGCGGCACGTTGGGTGTCGTTGGGCGACAGGGTAATCTGTCAGATTTCACGATGTTTATCTTTTTCAGTTTACCGCAAAGTTGATGCGGTATCGTTGCGAAACAATATGATTCATATCAAATTTCCCTGAATGAATCGTAAGATTCGTAAGAAATAAAATATTAAACAAGAAAATTTCAGACAGCACGCACACACGCATGTAATGTGATTTTGACCTTTTCTCCAAAATATAAAAATTTGGAAAACACTATATTCTCTATATAAAACTATACGCACTTATTTATATAACATAATACATCACAGCCATATGTAAAATATAATTAATGTAATTTTGTTTCCTTACTTAAAAAATAAAATAATTTAAAAAATTATTGATTAATCAAACAATATCAACAAAGAAAGACTCAGAAACATAATCAAATATTATTTTTGTTAGTTTCATTTCACAATCCTTAAAAAAACGATTCTTTTTGAATTGTGGTGATTTAGATATATAGTACAAAATTATAACAAATCCGGAATAATTAATTAAAAATGACATAATATTATCACCAACAATTTATATTTACCTTAATTAGCTAAAGTGACTAAAATTCAAAATAAAATAACTTGTTCTTCAAACTATTTTAACTTTAAATGTAGAAAACTTTCTTTTCTGTTTACAAAAACGACATAATTCAAAATATGCCATTCTTATAGAAGATGAGCACTTTAAAAATCTCAAGCACAATACAAGTGCTATTTGATGGATGGACACTGTGAAGTTAATTTAATCTACTTTTGATAGAGTAATCTTTATACCCAACTTGTTCATGATAATAATTAAAAATAATACTTTTTAGTTGTTTATTACTTTTGAAATGAAGAAATAATTCATAAAATTAAACATCTAATTTCATATCTATTCTTATTTTTTACATTTTTAACTCATTTCTAAGAATAGGAAAGAACATCAAGAACTAGAAATTTATACCAAATTGACCGCGACTAGAAACAATTAAATGAGGTTTTGACCGGCGGTTAGACTAAGGTTAATATTAGGGTGTTCCCCTTATCTATCAATCACGCTTCTAATTCAACCTTCTCTTCTTCGACCCTTCAATGGATGCCCTTGCCCTTCAGTTTCTAAAGTCCTAACGCTTTACGGCGGACCGCAAGGGATAATTGAAAACAATTATCGTCACGATGATACTCTCGCCAATTATGAGATTCTCACAAATAAAGAGCGATTAAAGTAATACGCGAAAAAAAATTAAAATCCTAAAAAAGATATAATAAAAGAAGTCAAGGTTCAAATCTTGAAATTACATGCACCTAATTAATAAGTATAATAAAAGTATTTATTAAATTTTAAAATTTAATAAAAATTTTAGATAGTTAGATTAAGATCACGTACCAAATTGCAGACTTAGAAAACATCAATTTGCAAATTTTTTCCATCTAATCTCTAAGAAATCGGATTTAACACTTAAAAACTCGAAACAAACTGCATTTGTTTTTTCGTGCTCCCAATAAATGAAAATTCGCAAAGTCGTCCCCGTCGGAGAAACCGAAGTTATTATCCATGATTAGCCACCGAAAGTGGCACTCGATTGATAATCCATCGAGCCCATGGCTCCGCTCGATTCGGCCACGGATCACCGGAAGGAGAGAGGCGGGACGGGAGACAACGAGGGAGATCGAATGGCGGGACGAGAAGTGGGTGCTCGGTTGTAGTGGAGCGAGGGTTGGATACCAGCATTTCGTTCAGGGAAGATCGAAGCGGGTGGGTCGAAGAGACTCGGGTGAACGTAGACAGGCGGGCGAGAACAGGGCGACAGGGGACATCGAAATAGGGTTAGGCAGGGTTCCCCTGGTAATGTGATTGCTCACCCGTTTCACCTCGTCTCGGCCCGGTTCCGACTACTTGCCGACTCGTTCCACCATCCTATTCTTTCCTCTATCCTCTTTCATTTTGCCGCACCCTGCTCCCTCCCCTCTCTCTCCCTCTCTCTCCCTCTCCTTCTTCTCTTCTTCCCCTTTCTCTGCCTAGTCCAGTAGAATTTCCCTCGTGATCTCCGAAAACGACAATGGTTTTTCTGCTCGAATATAATTCTCGACCGCGGAGACGGATGTGGCCGGCATGCGGCCGCATTCTGTTATTCTTCGCATTCGCCCCGCACCAGAAAGCGGGAGAGATCACCGCGCAGGAGGAGGAGATGGCTGACCAGACGGGAACAACAAGTGGTCACTGCTGCCGATTACGAGGTCGCGTCCTGCCTTCCGCGAGATGAATTCAGTAAACTTCAATTTTAGTTCTGTAGAAGCGAGATTTGAGGAAACTAACCCATGATCGCGTCAAATGTCAAATGTTCTAGATGCTAATTGACCTATTAAATTACTAATTAGTCTGCCGATCAATGCGGTCTGGTTTCACTAAAGTCACATTGTCTAATTTTATCCGATAAAAACTGAGATAATACGATCTCCGTCTCCCTCCCCCCCCCTCTCTCTCTTTCTCTGATATATCATAAACATTAAATGTCATTACAGAATTAGAAAATCCTATTGTTTAAATTGATCATACAAACTTTTTCAAAAGTAAAAAGTAGATCTGTATGATAAATTAAATATGATATTAGCCTGTTAATAATAATACAATATTTTTTACCATTTAATTCTGTTTTGAAAGCTCTTTTCCTTCATTTTTTCTATATATTATACTCTATCTCTATTTATACTTTTCATAGAATTTAACACTTAGATTAATTATATATATATTGTACATATGTGTGTATATTTATAATTTTTACTGATATTTTTTAAATGTCATATAAATTATTTTCTATCTGAGAATCAAAGGAAGAATCTGTTTTTCTGCGAGGAATCTATTCACGATATCCAACTCTAATTCTTTCTATTAAGAATACCGGTTTTTGCGAAAACATTTTCTATAAATTTTAACGTAGCGCGATATCATTCGTACAACCGATATCCGAACGAAACAACAACTGCCTTACGGGATATCGATGTTACAGCAGATGTTTCGACAGGTACTGACACCGATTATCTGACGTCGAACACGTTCAAAGTTCCAGGAATTGACCAGTTCCGCGGAAGCTTTCAGAGCTCTTGTCGTTCGTATCTGATTCTATTCTTACCGGCCACTTTAATCGCTTGCGAACTATCATAAAAAGTGTTCGAAAAGAATTTCACGAGTATTGATTACAAAAAAAGGACGTGTCCCTTAAACTTCACTTTTCCAAAAATCGAGATTGCTTTTCGCTTCGAAAACTCTTTGGCAGAGTAAAGTCGATCTTTTCTGCAACACCGCAAAAGTTCTCAGAATCGACCAAGGCCTAATAAAATATTTACAAACTTTCGTGATGTTCGCAACAGAGCTATGCATATTGATTATTTGCTCGACGATTCTAAAATCTTTTTTTTTTTTTAATATGATACAAAATCCTTCAAATCTCTGACGGTATTGCAAAAATATAAAAAGCGGCTAAATATCGACGACAACCTCTATTCCTCGATGTCGCCACGCCTGCCTCTAGTATCCGCCCCAATGTGCGCACCTACATCGACCAAAAATTCCGATAGCAACGACGAAGGCAGGCCACAATTTCCGATTACCCGGAAGCCATACCGCGCGCGTAATATAAATCCACGGCTGGGGGGACACATTAGCGTCTGCTCTGAGGGAGAAAAGGGGGCAACCCCAGCCCTCCACGCGACACTAATTTTAACACAACATTTCCATCCTTGTCGGACGGCGTTAACGACGTCACCGAAGACAAATCATCGGCGTTGCACCCGGCGCGGCGGCCGACGGCGCGCGAGTTCGGAAGGTCAGTGTAGCTCGCGGCGCGGTGTAAGGGGCGAGAGGCGTTGTAACATCCCGTTCGCCCCCATCCTACGCTCTCACCCTCTTCTATCCTCTACCCTCCCCCCCCCTTAGGGCTATATACCGCGGCGGTGTCAGTTCGAAAGTGCGAGCAGGCATCGGCCCGCGGCGCGACGCATCGATCCCGCTTTCCATCTCTCACCCTCCGTTCCCTCTCGACGTCATATCCTCTCTCAGTTGCACCCTCACCCTCCGCTCTCGCCCTTCCTCACTTCACTGTCGCTGCCGCCGTTGCCGCTGCCACCACTGCCACCGCCTCTCTGGTTGCCCTCCCAGCCCTTCCAGGACCCCTGTCCCTGCGGCGCGCTCACACCGACCATTTATACCACCCCATCCCTCCAACGTAACGTACGACGGCTAACCATGATACAGATACCAGAAATCCACCCACATCGTTGCACGTTATGTGGATAGACGTGCGTATGCATGCACGCACGTGTGTGCTCGCGCGAGAAGCGCGTATACCCGGTCCGGCCGTGCAACACGGCCCGCCATCATTTTAATGAAGATGTAATTACGGACGTTTCGGCGTTGGAATCAGCAATGCGCCCGTGGCGCGACCCCCCCCTCTCTCTCTCTCTCTCTCTCTCGCTCTCGCTCTGTCTTTGTTCTTCGTGAAACGCGTTGTGTTCCAACCACACACCGTTGCACGTTTCGTTTCCATCCCAGCGACTAAATCTCCGCGAGTGATATTATATGTAGCGTCCAAACAATCTCGCATGTGCAGAAAAAGGGAGTGTTCTCGCAATAAGAACGTCAACGCCGTATACTACAGCTTTACGTACGCAAAATTTACGCAGGTACGCGGTAAAATTGCAGAGAAAGAAGCCGGCAGAGGTTGCGCTGGGCGCTAAAACTACCCTATCAGTATTTCTCATCGAAAATTTGAATCTCCACCCAAGCACTAAGCGCGCTGAGCGCTAGCTGTCGAAATGGCTCTCTCTCTCTCTCTCTCTCTCTCTCTCTCTCTCACTCTCTCGCACGCTCACGAAACTTCATTAAATCCGCGAGCGTTGAGGCCGCCAATTAGTATAATGACGAGCTACACGGTGCAAAAAGTTGCGCGCGACATGTTGTTAATTTTAACAACGCGTAGTTTCGTCGGTAATGCGCGAAATGTCGAAACGTCGCGTTCTATCAAGACAACACACGAAGCTAACCTCGGGATTTCGCGTATACGTGTTATTTCGTGGATGAACGGAGAAGCTAGCGCGAGAACGTTAACGATCTTCGCAATAACGCGCTCGACCTTCGCGCGGTTGGCCGCGCGCTGCGACGTTACGCTCTCTTCCGACGTTCACCCGACCGGAAGGAAACCCTTATATTAATTAGAGCAGTTAAGGGCAACTATCCCCTCACGGTATGTAATGTGCTTTGGCTGATTTGATCCCCTAACGGGATTACGCGCCCGGGTTTTGGCGCGCTCTCGTTGCGCCGTGCAATCCCGTTCGTCCCGTGTGTTTTGCGTTTGTATC
>NW_011627316.1:121075-256516 GCF_000204515.1 Acromyrmex echinatior | reverse complement strand
TGTGTGTGTGTGTGTGTGTGTGTGTGTGTATGCGTGTGTGTCGGTCATACGTGCGCACCGCCATTGGCTTTCGGCTCCTACTGTTTGGTATGGGATCAGCGACGCACATTGCTTCGAGAATTCGAAATTATTCCTCTAAACTAGAACTAATGGCACCCGATTTCAGAATCGGCACGTTTATATATATATATATATATATATAAACGTATAATATGTCTGGGCAGTCTTTTGTACAGGCTATAAAATTAGACTCGAGAAAAGCATACCAAATGCATCACAAAGGATTAAAAGCGATAAATTTAATAAAAATGTATGTGTTAAACGGACCGCGGGCTGTTCGCTTCAGTCTCATTAATATCGTATATAAAAACGAATGTGTTTTTACAAAAAAATATGTAACGATGCATAAATTTAATTGAAATATATATATTTGTGTGTGTGTGTGTGTATGTGTGTGTGTGTGTGTATCTATATACGTATATAATACAATAATCATTGGAAAATGCATAATCGATTGAAATGTGACAAAAACGAAACAAACATCTAAAAACAAAAAGGAGCATGATTTGTCAGCTTCTTTCAAAATCGGATAACGCCTCAATAGAACTTTTAATAGAAAACAACCCCTATTCTCTCTCCAGAGAATTTCATCTCTTATATTCCGATCCAAGGGGTGTGGTACGCCACACCGAAGAGAAGAGTGACCCCTACGACGGAAACTACCCCATCCAGTTCAGGGATGCTGGATGGTCCAGCACAAGCTCTACGACTAAATCTTGATCTCTAGACGAAGGTCCAAAGGTCATCAACGGTTTCTGACCAACCGTTACACGGTTTTTTTTATTGTACTATTATGCGAGACTAGATGTGTCTCAACGCGAGATAACTGTCGCTATTCCGAAGAAATATAATGATGATAAGATGAGCAATTTATTTCATCAAGGCATACGATTTAATTTTATTTCAATATATATATATATATGTTCTATAATCGAGCTAAATTCGAATAAAATATTAACTCGATAATAGTCATCAGAGGTGTTTTTATGTTCCAGTGACAAAAAGATGTCAATTACTATAAAATGGACATTGTTTAACATATTTTCTTCATATTTTAATGATTTCTTACTTTCTTTTTTAATAATTACTCTTTAGAGATCTTTATATATTCCATCGAAAACTGCAATAGAAAAAAACTTTTATTAAGTAACACTTTTATTTTTCTTTTTTAAATACTGTTCGTAATAAGCTACTTAACATTTTACATTACGTTTGTAATATTTATTTGGTTTCTATTTACGTTTTTTTCAGAAAATTATGAGTAAAAAATCCATATTCGTAATGTTTTCAAATACTAATACATAAATCAAAAAATAATTAATAGTATACAATATATTGTTAATAATAGCGATCAATATATCAATAGCTGCTACTTCTGATGAAGAAACTGTAACGTTCACGAAATGTTGGCAAACGTTGGCATTTCAAGAATGGATATAGACACGAAGATAACCTGCAAAACACATAGCTTCAATAGTAGTGACCTTTAATTGAGATATAAAAACACTTCAGGTGATCATTTACATAAAAGAAGACGAGTATTCCGGGTTAAAGGGATTCGCATTTAGATCATTGCTTTATATCATCATTTTTCTAAAGATATAGAAAAATAATATCGTTCCTCGACAAAAAACTGATTATGCTTTTAAAAAGATTCAGCATCAGGAAATATTGTATTATCGATTACATTTTTTATTTAACACATCATGCGCGAATTTATACATTATATATAGATTGTCTTATTCTTAAGCGAAATCTGACTTATGAATATCATTCTTTTTAAAGAAATACGAGCGCTATCTCAGTTCGTCGCGAGATAGAGGAAAGCTTTTGAATTTTGAACATTCCTCCGAGCCCCAGAGGCAGCAGGCATGATTGGTATCGACACGGCTCGCTTTTTCCTCTTTCCTCACTTGGTCTTTGCCCCTGAGTGACGAGTGTGTATTGTAGCACAATCGCCTCATCGACTATATATATTTACTCCGTATTGTCCCACCTTGTCTCCATCTTCTCCTATTTCGCTCAAAGTAATACAAGAATTTTTGAGAGTCTTGTGTCTTGTCAAGGTAAGTATCATTTGTTCAACTAATTAAGCTGATATATCGACAAAAACATGTAAAGATGTATAAATAGATAATAACGTCTATTTCTGCCAGGCTCAATTTCTAACGATGAAAGGAGAAACTTATCTCGATACAGGCATGAAATAGAAGGTGCGGTGTCGCATTGAAAATCTTCTCAAATGCATTCCTTTATTCGCAAAAGTTTGTAAAAACTTTCTAGTAATTATATAGAATTTAAAATATCTATTAAATAAAAATAAGGCTAATAAGAGTGGCGTAAATAACGCAAAGTACGCAATGATATTTGATAGAATAATTAATAAATACATAAACAAGTCAAACGTTCTCGCTTAAACTGTCTTTCGCTCAACTGCCTTCTTCAACGTAAAATGTAAAAGATTAAAAAATTCGTCTCACGCTTCACTGACATGCCAAGATAAAGACCTAGATGTCATCCACTAAAATGTACAGTAGTAGAATAGATTACAACGTCTAAGTCAATTACAAGATAACCGGGCTCAATGTAGGCCCCTTTTGAGAATTTAAAAAATTTTTTTTCTAGAGATCTAAATTGAAAATTAATGGTCACATTCAAAAGAGAAAACATTTCTGAACATTGAAAAAAAGATAAGTCATATATTTATATAGATGCAGTAGAGATTTAAACGAAAGATAGCATTTGGGGCACCTTAACAAAATATGTACCCAATGTGAGCCGCGTATATGTCTTTCCTTTTTCATACAAAAACATTAAAAATATGGAAAGTAAAGTGATTCAACGTTACTTTTATAATTTCTAATTTTATTGAATGAAAATATTAATATATAAACATTTAAAAAAGCTATTTAGCAAACTTTAAACATTGAATACCTACATTAATTTCTCCTTCTTAAAATTATAGTGATATATACTTGCATTTGAACAAGTAAAAGATCCTTTATCATTTTTAGTTAATCCCACCCAATCTTCATATTTATGACAAATGTTACACTCACGCATGTGCTCGAACATGGTTCACATCATGATATCACCGTATAAAAAATTCCTGTCCTTTAATTAATAAATGTTGTGACAAAAATATAAATTAAATATGATGTCATAAAGTATGAATATAGAGCTATAGTAACATAAATCATTAATGTTTTCATAATTATAGAAAGCAATTCCTTACCTATAAAATATTACATCGATCACGATGTAAGTATCAGTTTTTCCTGTTTTTACACAGACAGAACGAATAATATGATTTACGAATCGATGCAATCGAGTCATACGGATTGTCTGCTCGAATTATTACTGCCATCTGCTAAATTAATCATATAATTATACGGGAGGATCCTGTTTGCCTACAAATCGATTGCCTACGGTATCTCTCTCGTTTGCCTATATTATTTTTGCTAACAGTTCGTTTGCACATAAAAATTATTGCCTACAGCTCAATTGCCTACATGCACTTTTGCGCACAAATAAAAATTTCAGAGATTAAATCATATTTACCTATACCCAAGTGAAAATTTCATACTAGTGAGATACTGGCCTAGTACAAATTTTCAATATTGAGTACCGACGAGATACTAAATACTGGTATAGTACTGATAAAACACTGGGATGAGCAAGGTTTGAAGAGAATACAATACTATTATAGTATAGTATTAGAGATTGCCGTACTACAGTACGGTATGGATATTTTATATTATAGACAAAATATTAATCTTTTTATCTCGTACTTTATCTCATTCGTAAAAAAGGAAGAAGGACGGCAGAACTCGATAACAAAAATGCTGCGCTACGGTATAAGATTATAATTTTACCATCAAGAAAGTGCGAAACGATACTCCCGGCTCAACCGAGGCTCGTGATTAGCGAGCTAGAAATTAATTAACACTACGGGCCGTCCTGCGTCATCGTGTAATTGCCAGTGCCACGATGTGTTTGTTAGAGCATAAAGTACGGAAGGGCCGTCCTGCGGGAGTGGCGACTAAGGGTAAATGCGAGGGTGACGGAAAAGAAGAAGGGAGCCGGGGCTCGAATAGGGAAAAATCGATATAATCTTCCATCTGCTAATAATAGAGGCTTAGTGCGATTCATTCATCTGCGGTGGGACTTGTGCGAATCAGTCCGACATGCGCTTTCGCATTACATGCCAATTGAATTCGCGGTGTAATGCGATATCTCCGTTCAACGGGCAACAATATTAACATTTATTTTAATTGTTACAGTTACGGAAAATGATGACAATAGAATGCTTAAATGATAACAATATCAATTTGTAAATAATTGATACATTTATGTATTCAGACTAAGAAAACTATGTTAAAAAAATATTGAAAAAAAATATTGATTCTAAAAAATAAAAGAATACATTTCTTTAAATCGTATATTTGTTATTCAAAAACATAAATTATAATATTTATTCGTGATAATTTCTAAATGCAACGCGGAGAAATAAAATATATTATCTCTTAAAAGTAGGCATGTCAAACTAAGTATTGTTATTCGAAAATTGACCACAATTATGACGACTTATCAGCTTTCAGACATGTTCGATAATCATTAATGGAATCTTCGTTAGTTACTTCGTGTCTCTCGAGAGCATTAATGCGTCATCCGTCCATATAGATAGTCGAACATTCGTATTGAGAACTTTTAAAGATTAAAGATTGACAGCCATAAAGTATTCGTGTTTTTTGAAAAAGCGACAATACGTTTTATGATCGAAATTGGTGCTTCTGCGAGACGTGGCATGCACATATCTCGTATCACGATCGAGTGTCCACTCATACATAATGTACTTGTAAAAAAGACTCAAACGCACTCGTTTCAAATGATCGAATAAATATAAGACTCGTTGTAAGCACGACTTCTCACGGTTTTATAATCGGCACTTTTCTTCCTTAGCGATCTTAATTGCATGGAAAATTGCAACAAAGAAAGCGCTCGTACATATAGATATACGTTTGTCGAGTCAGCATTAAAACGAGGCAACGTCGAACGATAAGTGATTTCCACCGCGAGGCGCGATCGTCTAGAATATTAACACCACCTGGTTAAGGAGACGATTTATCCCGACGACGACGACGATGACAGGCAACATACTTGCGCAGCCATAAGCGAGTTGAAGGGAAGTAATTTAGACGGAGTTAGCTCTCGGAAAGCTATCGCGAGCTGTAAAGTTAGATATCCGTTGGACGTTTTCCGATAATTGTTTATCGTAAAAAAGTTGACGGCATACCGAAGCTACATAATACATTCACTCTTTATTTTACAAGCGGTTTTCGGAGGCGCGCAGCACTTCTCTCTTCGAGAAGCGGGCCGACAGGTATTACCGAATTTCCGGTTGCGCTTAATTGCGAGCTGCTTCACGAAATTAAAAACGAATGTTATGGTATGTATCTCCGCATATTTCTTGTATTAAACGTGGCATATCACGTGGCGTATACATATCATCGTCAACGCTCGCAAAACTCATGAGTAGAAGTTAGTACTCATTATTAACGTATAATCGTATTGCAGCGTAAAACTGTTTCAAATACAATGACAGAGAGGATGGGCGGAATAAAGGCATATTTCTATTTAGGCCCTTTTTCCGGCGATTAGCTTTTTCATGTATTATTGATCGTAATAGAAAAGTATTGTAACATGTAACTTCTTAAAGACATTACAATAAATTCATTTGATATTGTACCCATTTGTATATAATAAAAAAGTAGCAAGTTATTTTAATTTTTATTAATATCAAGATTTTGTAATTAGGCCTTTATTCCTCTCAATTGTAAATATCTCTTTAAATCACACGAAAATACGAGTGATATAAGTCACTAAATACCGCTTTTTTATAGACATCATTGTATGTATCTCTCAGCTCGTTAAGAAGAAAGTAACGTCAAGAAAATTGAGAATCTTTTTTAAGCATTCAATTATCTCGAAAACACGTTATAGTAAGTCTTTCTTTCTCCGATTATGATACATGGAACTAAATTATTTATGTATTTATGAAAGATAACTTTGAGATAGTATAACGTTTGCAGGTCTTATATTACATTACTTTATATTACAAGTCTTACACAAGACGCTACGAGCGTGGAGGACTAAAGGTAGAAAGCTACAACTGCCGAGCCATTTTTTATCCGGTAATGACACAAAGATCTCAAACCCGCCGCATGTTCGAGACATCAGAAACCCAACGGCAGGGCTCCTTGTTACGATTCCGATCACATTTTCCAGACATACGCGTCCCATTCCGCCCTTCTTCCTATCGCCCGCCCTCTCTTGCGAGACTTCGGCGATCCGATCGATCGACCGTTGTCGTCGTCGCCGGGCAGGCAAGACGGCGAAAGAGGGTATCGCGTGTCTCTTCTCTCTCCCCCTCCTCTCCCCCCCAAAAAAGGGCTTAATCCTAGGCATTCCGCGAGCGAGGACTCGACAGGTCAGAGTCATCCAGTTGGGAGATAGTTGTGACGATAACGGAGAGTACAAAGGAGAAAAGAGTCCGCTCTCGAACAGGACCAGTCCTCTTTCTCGAACCTGCTGGACCGGATGCTGTATCCCCGAGGTAATTCTCTGGTAGGAGTGCGTGGAGGGAACGGGGAAGAGAGAGGAGGTGAAAGAGCCCTCCGGAAAGCGAAAGAGGGAGAGAGCGAAGAAAAGGTTCCTTAATTCGCGGTCGGGCCGACCCGGGGCCTCGATTCCCGAGAGATTCGTTTGCATCGCGGGACTCGGTGGTATTTAAGCCCGAACGGGCTGCGAGATCGCGGCCATGATACTCTCTTTTCTCTCTCTCCCTCTCGCCCTACCTACCTACCTCTCATCGAATCTTGCATGAAAGTGCAAAAGAGAAAGAGAACGTAGTAGAGCAACGCGAGACGGGAGCAAAAAGAGAGAAAGAAAGCCAGCGAGAAGATCCGGAGGTTGAGGCGGTAGCCGAGGAGGAGGATGAGGGAGGAGAGAAAGAGAGCCGATAGGACGGAGAGAGAGTTACAAACGAGAGCCCGTCAGCCAAGCGCAAATTAATTCAACGCACAGCTCTCCTTCCTTCTGTCTCCCTCCTACGACCTTCATCTACCCTGCTCCCTCAGTCAGTCGACACCGCCGCCCTGTCGCTTTCCTCATAACTCTGCTCTCGAAGATGCGAAAGGTACAACGAGAGAAAGAGAGAAAGAGAAAAAGAAAAAGAAAAAGAAAAAAGAGAGAGGATGTGAAAAGGAAACGATATGTGAGAAGGAGAGAAAAAAGAAGATGGTGCAAAAAGGAAACATACATTCGAGGAGCAACACAGGTGAGACGCCAGCCAACGTCGACCAAATACAAACAAAAGGAATTGCGATCGTAGCCGTGACGATCCTCGAAAACGACGTCGAAAGTGAGATCTCGTAGTCGCGCTATTCGAAGGAACGAGTGTTTCATCGTATACGCGGATGCTGTGCCGTCTGGGACCACATCCGGGACAGAGTCTGTGCTATAACATATACTATAATGTAAATAGTTATTGAGACTTATATAAGAGATATAATATTTTATCTGAGAATCTTTCGTATTCATTTTCCAGATATCTCTCGCGTGTACGATGAAATCTATGATAGATCAAGAAGTTGATTACAAAATTGTAGACGTCTCGAGATATAAAGCAATGTGTCAAAAAGTTAAAGTCAGTTAATGATCAGGAAATGATTATATCTCACATTAATGACTAGACTAGACTTGGATCTTTCACGCAAGATTAATAACATTCATAAATATGTTCATTGATACTTAAATAAAAGAACAAATAAATAAAAGAGCTTTGTTTTATTAATTGGAAGCACTGTTTATTTAATGGAATATATTAAAATTGTAATTGTGTTAAATTTTTCTTTCTTCTACTTTTTTTTTGATTAGTTAACGATTGTTGACGTGGTTCTGCGTGAAAAAATGATATTAGCTTAATATAGAAAAAAAAGTCTAATGTTCGGAACCTTCTCTCCCTCGAAAATCGAAATCGATCCGCATTCGACGTCGCGACGGCGCCCGTTTGGAAAAGGCGTTGAATAAGAGAAACGATGTGCTAATCGGCTCGTTTACAGTCACGTGCACGCCCACCGTCCGGCGGTGACGTTCGATTTGCATCGGCCACTTAACGGGTGTACATAATACATCTGCACTCGTCGGCGCCCGCCGATTGCCCCCTCTCCGTCTCGCTCCCTTCACCCGTACCTATCTACCCTTCACGGGTAGCCTGCCCGTCTCTGTTTTTCTCTCCCTCGTGTGCTTTTTCCTTCCTGTATTTCTCGCCCATATCCAACCCCTTTCCCCTCGCGCGCTCTCTACCGCGTCTATCTCGCCTTTTCTCCCCTTCAAGGCTGCCCATCCTCCGTTTCCCTGTTTTATCTCCCTCTGGATAGCGCACTCCCTCACTCGCGTCGACTCTCACACGAACCCCCTCACTCGAGAGAGCATTTCCACCCTGCCGCGGCAGTTCTGGGCGGCGACGGCGGCGGCAGAGGAGGAAAAGCGAGTCGCAGAGCCAAGGACGAGGGCGAGTATGGCGGAGGCCAGAGGGCAAGGGTGAGAGAGCCGGCAGCTCTACCTTAACAAGTAACAAGGGTGGAGAATTAATGAGAGAGGGCGCTCGGGCGGACACTTGTGGCTACCGTCCGACCCCGGCTATCAAACCGAGGTACCGCGGAGTCACGAAAAACCCTCGAATTTAACCCATCTTCTCCCGCCGACTCTAGTGGTTGAGGAAAAAAAAAACAGGGAAAAAATTTTCCGTTCCCGACTTCGCAGCGAAATTTTTGGGATACGATATAACGAATCGCCGACACGTGTACGCGCCGCATAAGAAGAAGTTAGGAGGTTTCATGCGAGACCCAGGTTCTTACTTGTTCGCTTTCGGAATTTTAAAGAAAATTGTTCGACACACGTATTATGAAAATTTTAGAAAGAGGTGGGATCAGTTTTCTAAAAAAGATATATCAGAACGATATTGCAACAAGTCGAATTGTGAGCGACGGATATTCCTTGAATCAACGATTATGATCAACGATTATGATACATATACAGGATCTTCAAAAAGTCTGGAAACGCTAAAATATTTCGAAAACGATCAATTTTAGCGAAAAATATATAAGAGCAAAGTTGTAGGACTTCAAAAAATTTACCTAACTGATCATAAAAAATTGACCTTGGATGGAGTCTGCAAGGTCATATGAAGTTGAATTTTTTAAACAGGACCCTCCTCTTTTAATAACAAAACTCGTGTCCTTTATTTAAAAAATTAACAGGCTTAGCAAAAATCACAATTTCTCTTTATTTAGCTTAGAAAAAGTAAAACTTACGCGACAGATATTACAAGATATGTACAAATTTTTCTGAAGATATGTTAAGAACGCTGCGTATTCTTTCCGGAAGAGATTCTGACCGTTTTGTTGCACGGGCATGTGGCAACTGACGAGTAAGCTTACACGCACACGTTAGCGATGTTCGCCGTCAGCGACGTCGCGACGCGTAACGTGAATTTTAATTAAAGCAATTAAGCGTGTGTCCATAGTTAGCTAGTCGCATTATCCAAAACGCGCGAGCCGGCTCGGTTCAAAAACGCAACAGCGATGTGTCACACGAAAGGGTGGACATCTGGCCTATCTGCACCGTCCTCTCCACTACTCTGCGTCCCCTTGTCCTGCTGTCGCTACCCCACGCGCACCCCCACGCTAATTTCTACTTACCCGCATAGTGGCGACCGTGCCTTTATTTTAATTAACACTCAGTGGATTAGTCACCCCGGTGTGCCGGCTCGAAGCTGTTTTCGCGACCCTCCAACTGGCGAATACCGAGGGTAAATTGGAACATTTTTTACATAAGCATGATTACTGACTATACTTAGATTAACTATAGTTTTCCAATTATGAAAGATGTCAATTCGTACAGTTATATTTACATTAAAAATCTGCAATTTTATATAATTTTTATGACTAAATCCTAATAAAAGATTGTATTAACGTTCGAAAACGTGAATTCAACGAATATTTAACTTTTTATTCAAACGCGACAGATTGGATATTATGATCGACGATCGCTTCGTGCGAAAGTAAAATGAATAACGTAGAAAAACTTTCTAATTAAAATATAAAATCATTATGCTTCGGTAGTCTAAAGACTTAGGACGGAATATAAGAGATCTTCTGGTTCGAGGTAATATTTTTCGCAATAAATTTATTTATAATTTTTCAGCATATTAACATCTTTCTAATATGATATCCGGATTGAAAATCAAAATTTTTTAAATTTACTTGTCAATTTCATTTCATTTGTGATATTATTGCAGTAGTTTAATTGCGTTCGTAAGTCCGGAAAACCAATTCGGCGCGCAGTTCGAAAGACTACAAATATATATAGTATATATGTACATATATAATTTACATTGAATTATTTAAAGCATTAAAGATCCAGTATCAACCATTATAGGCTTTAATATTCTTACTTATTGTGTATTCATTAATGATGTCCTAATGATCGTCAATTAGTTGTAAGTGCCAGACATTCTCAAAGTGATATCTTCTAAACCGATTATCAGTATGTATGTAAGTGTGTGAAAATCTTCTCATTTATTTGTTTCTAGAAGTAGAGAGATTGAAGGAGCGACAAAGAAAAGAAATCGAAAACTGAAAGAAGTGTTTCAGCGATGAGATGGGGGCGCAAAACTGGATGCCGATGCAAGGAACGAACATCGGTGGGCCGGAGAGCTCGCTCGTTTCGTATCGTAAAAATCGAATGTTTCCACGGCGTAGGCGAGAGAGCAAGTGAGAGAGAGATGAAGAGAGAGAGAGAGAGAGAGAGAGAGAGAGAGAGACAGAGAGAGAGAGAAAGGGAGCTCGGCGGAGGCACCTTTACGTTCGCAGACGTGACTCCAACGCCGGCTGCGGAAATATATGGGGCCGTAACGGTCGCCGCTGCCACGGGAAGCTCAAGCGGAGGAACTGAACGAGGAACTGAAGTAGTGGCTAGAAAAGGATGGAAGATGACGACGACGACGACGACGACGATGGGAGGATGGGAGTTCGGAACGAGGGAAACGAGAGCGTTGCGGAGAACGCGAAGCTGGCTCTCTGGCAAAAGCTGGGATGGGGAGAAAGAGTGAGACAGAGAATTAGAAGGGGAGAGAGAGAGAGAGAGAGAGAGAGAGAGGACGAGAGAGTTATGGAAGCATCAGAGGAACGGATAAGCCGCCCACAATGTAAGAGGGAGAAAGAAGGAAGAACAAGAGAGGACTGGAATAGAACGAAACGGAACGTGGATATACCCTCCCGTCGCTGCCATCACCGACGCCGACGCCGCCGACGCCTCGCTGCTTGTCCGTTGGCTCACGGGACCCTCCCGGCTGGCTCCGCGACAGCCCTCGCGACCCTGTTATTTGCATACGCTGACCTCCTTTACCGATTTCCATGGTCAAACAGAAGCTTCCCGCGGACGGGATTTTTATTTCCGTCGACTGCTACTAGCCTTTTTACGACCAGCTATAGATCGACACTAACTCTAGTACGATTCTAACTTGAAAATGACGAGGAAGACACGGAGTTTTTGCGTGAAGATATGCACATTCTTAGTAAAAGACCGAGCTTTAGAAAGTAACTAATTGACTAGACTAATTGCAATTAAAAACTATAAACAAATACGTATTCTAATAATTTTTTTCACTATATAGATACTACATATATATGGTTTATCTGAAAAGACTCTGCTAATGTTATAATTATTATGTTAATAATTATTTAACTAATAATAAAATTTATCGCATTGGTAATACCTACACGAAAAGAAATTAAAGATTATGCTGAAGTATCTAAAAATTATATATACATATATAGACCTAAAAGTAATTTTGTTAAATCATCAAAAATTATGTGGAATATTTGAATTGATGATTTGATAAAATATCAAAACTTTTTGCAACATTGCTCATCATGCTTGAGTATCTTATACTACTATTTTGATGATTTAACAAAATTATTTTTAGATGTATATCTAGCTAAATTTTTAAATATTTCAGCAAAATCATTGCCCGTGTGAGTTAAACTTCACTAAGAAACATGGTTTGATTATATCAATAAAACGTATATATTATAGTTGAATGCATTTTGATGAAATCAAGTGGAATTTTCATCATGATGTTCATTATAATGAGGACTTATGTTGATGTTTTATAATTAGAATGTTTCACAGACTTAACTATATGGATTTAATCAGTATTTTCCAATTTATAAAACCTCTAATTATATTCAGTAGAAACTCGCCGAGAACAGTGACATGCGACATCACCATGAGGTAAACGCAGCGAAAGTTATCTCATAATTCTCATAATTCAAAATCACACGGGATGAAATAAAAGATGCAGATATATGTGATTTTTTACTATCCCTAAAATTAAGTTTGAAGACAAAAATAAATGAAAAATGTATTTTAACAACAGAATTTTTGATTCTATTTTTAATTCCTAGAAGTTAGGTATTTCTACATAATTCGCAAATCGTAATTCGCAAACGCAGTATACAGACTAAAGATTTGCGTTTATTTTTTCATTGTATGCAATTGATTTTCATCTGTGGGTATATATATGTACAGTCGTGGACAAAATGATTGCAACACTTTTTTTAAATGAGTTTCGAAGTGCAACCTGCTCACCGAGCGATTGGTTCTTAGTTATGGATTTATAGGTAAAAATCAATTGCTCAGTGAGCAGGCCACATTCCTAAATAATTGAAAAAAAACTGTTGCAACCATTCCACGACTGTACATACCTATTTTGCGGTGATCGTTATTATGCGTCAGCATTTGCGAACTACGTTTTGCGATTTGCGAATCGTGTAGAAGCACCCTTATCCCGATCTACATAAGACGCAGAACGCGGGTCACAAAACTAGAAACTAACGTATTTTAATTATAATATGGTTATAGAACACGCAGAAAGTTGAGTGAACTTCAACTTTCACCCTTTCTTATTTCTTACGTCCTATGGTTTGCCTATTACTAATCTTCACTTGCGACCTGCGTTCTGCGTCTTAAGCCGGTTCTACATTAGTTGCAAGCTGATCGCAAGTTTGTTATTAACAGCCAATATAAAGCGTTAATTTCAAAATGCAAGCTTCAGATTGATTGTCGCAACAAACTTGTGATCAGCTTGCAACTAATGTAGAACCGGCTTTATGTAGATCGGATTTAAGGCACAAAAAGCGAGTTACAGGGCGCAAGCTTATTGCATCAACCAATCCGATAAGTCAATTTTAAAAGTGATGCTTCGAGATTGGCTGACTCAAGAAGCATGCAATCTGCGACTCGCGTTCTGCGTCTTACGTAGATCGATCGAGCTTTACACATATTACGTACTGCTCTTGGGGAATTTCTACTGAATATAATTAGAAATGTTATAAATACTGATTTAATCCGTATAGTTAAATCTATGGAACGTTTATAATAATATTTCAGGTTGCATCTTATCAGAAACATCAAAACTTGTGTGGAATTATGTGCACATTAGCTAATTGTAGCAACGATCAAGAACCAATCGACAAGAAATTCTGGTAAATATAACAGAAAAAAATTAATTACAATCATCTTGTAATTCCTACAAGAATTCTGATTCGTTCAGACATTTTCAAACAGACACACTGATTGAATCAACCAGATTTCCGAATTAAAGCAATCAGATTTTTTTTCGGTTTATAAAACAGTAAAACAAATATTTTAGAAAATAGACAATTTTTTTCGCATCATAATAAAGATGAAGAAATATATGTAAGCAACAACAATATATCTATGTTACATTCCGTTATAGCATTAAATTCGCCCATAATTATAATATAAAGTTCGCACTTTTAATCGAACCGGGTTCCGGGGCTAATAATTTCGTCAGACCACCACCAGCGTCAGCAGCTTCCATTTATTTACGGGACGCGTGGCGGGGCCAGCGAATGGCGAACCGTTTTATACGCGCGCGGAGAGCCGGAGAGAAGTCTCGTTCAGAATCAGGCCGAGTCGCCGGTACACGCTCATTGTCCTGGGTACGAACAATGAGTTACCGGCGCCTTTATCGTCGCGGCGCCGCAAGACGCTCCGTAACGAGACAGCGCGATGGGAATACGAGATTGTCGCGTGCGTTTCTGCCCGCGTGTCTTCGCACACGTACACAATCGTCCGCGCGTGCGCGCGCACACGCACACACACACACTGTAGTCAGCTTTTTGGCAGTCGCACGATACCTCATATTCGCCTCGTCGCCCTTTGTTGGCGGGGAAAATCGTCGTAAGCTGAATGCTCGCGACAATAAAGGATCCGTACGTATGTACACGCGGTTAGGGACTCTATTGCTTCGCGTATTGCATAACACATACGAACTGTATGTGTACGCACACGTACACACACTTGCGCGTGTATATAAGCGCGACGTGATGCTTTTATAAGTCTTTCTCGTGCATTTCGTTATAAATAAGCGTTCTCAGAGTATGAATCAGGCAATGACATTTCTTTATTAATACTGTGAGAAAGGATTCTGCATTATTCCAAAATGGAAAAAATTGTTTAAGTCAAATTGATTGAAACTGTGATAGTTTGTAGCTTGTTTGTAGACGTTGATAAAAAATTTCAAGATGGGCATATTTTGCTATAACGCAATTTGAAAATTGCTATTTTTAGTCTAATCAGACTGAAAAGTATTTTTGTAGTCTACCGGTTTTTAATGATATTAGATATTTATATATGTGTCTATGCGTAATAATATCAGACATATCAATAGAATATAAGTATCACACAGTTATATCCACACCATTCCCTCTCTTCATGTACATTTACAGAGGCATAAATTTATTCAATAGTAAATAGAAAGTGTATATACGTGTTTAACTATATGTATAAATGCTTATAATAGATCTGTTTTCTATGATTAAATCAATGTACACTTTTGGATCTTAAAGTGAAATATGTTTGATATTTGTCGAAAGCGAGAAAAAGACTTCTAGTGCAGAAACAGAAAACAGACCAATAGTTTAAAAAAACTAATGGTGTACTGTTATAAAGAGATATTTTTTAGAAGTATCTCTAATTAGATCCAAAATAGTAACTTTAATTCATGTGATGCTACAGCAAAATCTGTTCATTTTTATGGACAGTTATAGCTGTATTTATGAACACATTTTTTTATCAGTATCTCATAAGTAAAATGTCATGGCTAATTTAATTGATAATAAAACTTTTTCCATATAACTAATGCGTTCTTTTGTAAAATCTTATCAATTTCACGCTTTATTTTGATCGAAAAGATTGACTTTTCAATTCGAAGTAATCTTGTAAACGAGAATTTGAAAGGACATAATATATATATCACATAATTTTCCTCGAAAAACTTATTAAGCTGAAACCTACTTGAGGAAAACTATCATTAACTTTGTTTATCTATTTATTTAAATTATAGATTACCCACATGTGTGGACTCTTCAAGTTTTTCTCTGCTTCCAAAATTCACTTTTTACAGTTTACGGTACGAACGTGTCGCAATTAATATCTCATTCTGTCTCAATGCAACTCACGTCGACTAACGCCGCTGCATTAATTGATATTTGAAAGTTCGGTGAAAGTGTGTGACCACTCTAAATCATGCATGCCGATCGCCATGTCGTTAAAGAGCATTTAAAGCACGTACGTGCATAGTAAAGCCGGATTCCTACTACGCGAGCGAGCGCAAACAAGCGCGAAATAACTCTTTAATGAACGAATGTCGCTGTATTGGCGGTGACGTTCATTCATGTTTGTTCGCGCTCGCTTACATAGTTTAGTTTAACGATATCAAAAACGAATTGACGATAACGAAAAAAAAGACTGAGATCGATCGTAGGATTCCTAATCGCCTACGGCGATAGTGCACATTTTCCGCGATTACATTTATCTTAAGATACATTAAAAAAATATATATTTTTTACACTGTCCGCCATTTTTTTTGTCCGCTTCGCTAATTGGTTGCTGCTTCCGCTGCTTGACGCTGTAATATGAATGCACCTTCACTCACGCGTTCGGAGCTTTCGGTTACGGCTCATTTTGTCGCGTTAACGCAACAAGCTCACGAGTGAACATCGATGTATGAGGCTTCGTATACACGGATGCCAGGACTCGTCCAGGACGTGTCTGGACATCGAGCGGCTTGCTAATGCGAGCCCCGAGCGCGGTGCAGAAAATGAGCGTATGCATATGCGCCGCGGTGCACAACGCCGAGAAAATCGAGAGCTCTTGCGGTGGAAGGTTTAACAGAAAGTGGCATACGTAAAAAAGAGAATATTCATGCAAAATTTACTATCAAGGAGGATAACAAGCGTTGCTCAATGTTATACGCGAAGTATGATGTAGGAGGTGAAAAAAAGGGATAACATCGTTAAGTATCTGTCGATATGATTGCGGTCGAAATGGGACGCGGGAGAATTGGCTCTTATGGAAGACACGAGAAATATGGGAACGCAAAGAATACACGGAAAAGTTTTTGAGAAAGGAAAGGTGCACCGCTTGATCGTATATACAGGAAAAGTTCTTTGTGAAATGTTGAAGCACCGAAGCGTTTTGATGGAAAAATGTTTTCTCTCGTGTGATCCCTTGTTTAAAATCACGGCTTTGAAAGTCTTGATCTGAATATCAGTGCGATCTTCTTTCTATGTATGTGTGCGAAAGACTAATTATCTTGATATTAGGTTTAGATCTGAGGGGGCAATTAAATAGCGACAATAGAATTTTATGTGAGAATGAAGATGTAATAAAAGCATGGATACGAATTTAGTTCGCGATACGAAAATAATGCGAATCAATCTCTATAGAAAATTATAATAAAAGAATCACAGAAGATGAGAAAGAAGACTCACGATAACATTGCACGATGGTATAAAAAAAGCACAAATTATTAAAGTTACAGCATCAAAAAAAGCACAAGTAATTAAGTTATAGAAATTATCATAGAATTTTTTTTTAGAAAGGAGGAAACAATTTTTAATATCCACAAAAGGATATTGCGAATGTTATCAATTATCTTTTTCGTACTTTTACCGGTATTCACATATACAATGCGATTTTAGTGGGTGTTGGTGAAAATTCAACATTAACATTTCTTCTTTAGCAAATTATTAATTATAATTTAACGAATATTCATGCTATCTTATTTTTTTAATAGATTCTACTTTTTATCATCTAATTATGACAATATCGCCAAGCAATGAAGCGTTTGTCAAACCGCAATGATGCGACGAATAAATAGATAATTATGATGCACGAATGACTGTACCCACCATCCTCTGCACATTATTCCTCTGCCAACTGCTGCTCCCTCGATCTAGCCATCCACTCACTCACCAATCGATCGAAAAAAAAACCGTAGCTAATTACCGCCATCGCACATCGATTAATAATGCGACACGATTCATCTGCACGGCATTTGACTCGGTACTCCCGTGCATTCACACACGTACGCATGTTCAACTTCCAACATGTAGAAAATACGCTGCAACATTTTTATACCGATGATCAAGTATCAATTTAAGAAAATCTAACTTACATATTTATGACGCGGTACAATACAAGTATATTTTATAGCCTGTATTCAGAACGCGCTTACAACGATGTTAGCACGCTAACATGCTATAATTTACGTTACGCATACTATACAATTTCAGAGGTAAAAGCGCGCTTTTATCGATAAAAGCGCGTTCTAAATACGGGCCTATAAGTATAACCATCCATTTGCAATCTAAGTCTTTTTTATACAAGCGAATCGATATCTGTATCTGTAAGAAATTTGTATCTTTAAGGGAACGTTGGATTGATGGCTGAACTTGATCGAGGTCGATAGTACAGACCTTTTTAAATTTCAAATTTGATAATAGTGATATCTTTCATTCATTTCCTATATTTATTATATGTATATCGTTGTGTCTCACTCAAACGCATTCATCTGTTCTTATCTAACATGTTGCAATGCATCTCTTGTAAAATTGAACACCTACTACTAGACACAATTATTGCTTTGTTTATCATTCCGAGTCTTCGCTCAGCGTTCGTGTACACGTCATTTGCAGATCGATATAATTCTTTCTTTTGAAGCTTTTAATCTTAGTTTTATAAACTCAGTATTATTTGTGTATGTAATGCGCTTAATGCTGCACTGTCGTTTGGTCCATACGAACTATGAAACTTTTGTATTAAGGAACCATCTACGTCAGGTGACAGCTCTACGAATTGAAAAAATGGAAATTTTTAACTTTTTCTTTCTATTTTAGTATGAAGTCTATTGCAGCATTAATTTTGCATCTACTTTAATCCTGTAAAAGGATGTTTGATTCCGTAAATTTGGATTCATATCGATCTGCAAAATCCTGATAATTTGGCCACTTCAGTATTCTTTTAAAGGAAAATAAATTTGTTGCTTAATATTATCGTAATTGGATAATGAAAAATAAGTAGAATCTATTTTAAAAAACTAAAATATCATGATTTCGTATTTTGCAATTAGTAGGCTACTAAATAAATAAGAAACGTTAATAAATGTTTAATTAAAATGTGAAATTTTTATTTTAAAAAATTGCCACTAAAATCGCATTCTTCGAAATAAAATCGAGATCTTTTACTGGTAAGTTATACATTTTTAAACAAATTTTAATTTTAATTTATTTTTCTTTATTTTTGCTTAAATTTCAATTTTTATCAAATAAAGGTTTTAACACTGTGAAAAAACTATTTGATAATTATAGTAACAGACGTATTAAAAAGTAATTCTAAATTTTTCCACATTTTTTTTAAATCGAAATAGAACAGGAAAAAGATTTGAGATAGAAAAAAAACCTAGATTGCAACGGAGGATTAATACAAGTATATAATAATCAAACGATATGCTCTTGCTACTATTAATATACTTTACATAAGATACACTTCTCTTGACATTCCCATATGCATTTTGATATGATATATATTACATACCATGCAATCGTCACGGATCACAGCCGAGAGACGCGCACATTGATTTACCCGACAGTTATTCGATGTTCTGTCACGAAGCCTTCATGCGACATTATCGAAACGTAAGTGAGCACAGACACGTATTTTTTCTAAAAAGTGAGCGGTAGTCACGGGCCAATGTTACGATGACTTTGACTCTGCCACAATCTGCCACAAACGCGCAATGTTCATTAGTAAAATATTAACAATTTGCATGTGATTATGTAACGACGATTCTTTTTAGAATTTGAGACAAAAATGATAGAGACAGAAGAAAAAAATAAAGGAGATTGTGTAAAAATAGCCAATTTTAACCTTGAACGGACATCAAAAATACAGTTATTATCTTTAAAGTCCATATATTCATAAAAGAAAACTTATTTATTCAAGGAAGCTTGGGAAATCTTTTCAAAATCATAAAATAAATTGTTCGAATGCTTTACAAAAAACTCATTTTGTTTCTAATGACAGATTTCAAAACAACAATGTGTTTACATTTAACACATATTGGACCATTAAATACTGTAAGAATACACTATTAGAGAGATTCGCAAATAAATAAATATACAGGATGTTTCATTTTAACTTTTTACACCAAAATATCTTGAAATGTATAAAAGATACAAAAAAATATTTAAAACAAAAGTTCGAAACAGGAACATAAGAAAATTGATTTGGGTGGCGCCACCAAGGTTAGATCAAGATCACTTCCAATTTTTTTAAATAAAACTTTCCATTTTTCATGAATATATTCTTATAGCACACCTTAAAAGCTTTCCAAACACTAGAATAAAATATTTTTTCTTGAAGATTTTTTTCGAATTATAAGACTTGTAAGTTACAATACCATCAGTTACCCAAGGTGTTCGACCAATGGCAACCTCTTGAATTATTTAGGATCATGACCTGTATAACATTTGTCAAGATCAAGGCCATTGAAGGTTATTCCTCTTATTTTCATTTTTATATAAAAACGAAAATAAGAGAAACAGTCTCCTACGAAATGTTTGGAAAAATACACAATGCGTGTTAGGTCGGTAACTCTAGCATTCCCTTAAAGACATTATTTTGTTCTAAGCTAAATTAAATAAATAATAAAAATGATGTGTCTGTCAAATATACAAGACTCTAACTTTATTATAATTTTATTCGTTTTACATATTTCTTTTATTATGCGTAATAACTAATTTAGATTTATGAGGATGCTGTGAAGGCGTCGTAAGTTTTATCAATTGAATACAATAATTTTAAATTTAAACCAATTTTTCGTATATGACTTTTTCGGATCTGCATAAGAACACAATATATCGTAACTATTTTATAGACATATTGTAAAAAAATCTGCACTATATATATCTGATCGTATGCTAGTACTATCCACAAATTGTAACTGCACTTTAAGAGTATACTGAGCTAATTTAATATATACTATAGCATATCACAGTACGTATTTCGAATATTCCGCAAATTTTACGCAATATAGTTTTTTGATATCTCGCGAAATATTCTTAGAATTAATATGTGCTGTTAAAGTTACAATCTTTGTTTTTTTTTCTAGCTATTATGCAGTGTCGCCACATTTTTATAAGTAGTGTCTTAAATAATAGGTAAATAGGAAATGGATGTTACTTGTAATGCTTTTTTTATCATTACTTAGTTATAATAATTTGATAATAACATTGCAAATTTTTTATGATGGTAATGGTAATATTAGCGAGTTAGAAAAGTCAGTCATTACTAAAGAAAGTAACTTTTTATTTGTAACTAATTACTTGTAACAGAAAAAGTAACTCGCCGATGCGATTCTTTATTACTTTTTTAAATTATATTTTAATATTATAAATATTCTTTTAGTTTTTAATTTATAACAAGTTTAGCAATATTGCATACAGTCTGTCTATGGCCTATTACTACATGTTATTTTATTTATTATGATCAGTATTTACAATCTTAAGAAGTCATGAATCAATCAGAGAGCTGTATTAGCGTCTTAAGACATTACTTAAAACAGTCTTGAAATAAGAACTAAGTACGAATACCGCCCTATTGATAAAAACTACTGTATGCTGTCATCTAACGATATATCACTCGAATTTTATATCGCGCGCAATCGATATTTTTAACGTGTTGATATAACATTTTTATCTAATGAAATTGTTTGTAATATATTTATCTTCTGCCGCACAATGACTTTTTTATCGACATGTGATAATTATGCTAACTCTACAAAATTAGTATAATTATCACATGTCGATAAAATTCATTGCGCGGCAGAAGATAAACATGTGATCATAATACTAACTATATATTTTCAATAACGATCTATTATCTGTCACAATTATAGGTTATTGAAAATATGTATAAAGTATGATGACATTCATATACAGATTTATCAGATAATTCTATTTTCTGCTTCGTATATTTCCTCTTGTCAACGCGTTCCTATATCAGTAATTTTTATCTTTATTTTTCAGATTTAGACAAATGTCCGAAGCAAGTCTTAAGGATAATGACGTCACAAGAACATTAGATAGTTTTTATAACATAAATCCGGATACGGTGAACGCTAAATAAGTCATCCTTTTCTTTATTAGTTGTTAAAAAGAGAATAACCTAACCTTTGCATAATAGGTTGTTTTCTGTTCTTACACAAGGATTGCACTGAACTGAACTAGTATAATCCAAAACTGACGAGTGTAAGGAATAAAAAATGTTTTAGTGCAAGATAAAAATGGCGTCCATTGTTTACATGGAAGTATTAGATTCGTGTGATAGAAATGAATGCAATTCCATTAAAAGAAATTCTTAATTAAAGATAATGATAATACAAAATGTTTTTATATGTAGGCTTGCTATTATTTATATATATTTATCATTTTATTACTCATAAATTTTCGGATAATTATTTAGAAGATGCCCCTCATTTTCAATTTTAATAAAATTATCGCTCATTTGTCGCATTTATGCATGAAACGAAAGAATCTGGCAGTAAAATGTATGTGTAAAACACATGTCTTCGAAATTATAAAGAAACAGTTATAGAAATGAAGTTTAAAATTGTGTGTCCAATAAAATCCGGTTATAAAATTACAAATTATACATATAAAAATGTATATCGCAAAGTAAAAAGTTATTATAAGGTTTAAAATTTGAATATTAAAAAACAGTTAAAATTACACATCGAACGGTCGGGATATAAAATAAAAAGTACCTGATGATTAGTAGTGATCTATTTGAGTGAGAGTAACATTTGATAATCGAAAAATTGAGATCCTGTCCTGTCCTTCTTTAAGGAGAAAATCGGCAGCTGGTAACCTGTTGTAAAATCAATGTAATTACTTGTAACCATGATTAAGGGAAATTAAAAAATTCATTATCTTTTAGGTCGTGCTGAATAATTTAAAAATATATAACGAGCTATTAAATCAATACAAGTTACAGTTATAATTATCACTGTAACGACAAGTAATTGTAGTACTAAAACTATGCGTGATGAACTTTGTGACAATTGTTGAACAACATATAAACCTGGCTTTCTGTTACTTGATCATACAAAAACCTCTCACTCAATCTTCTACACAAGATACAATCATCTACTATAAAAACATCGCAATCACCTAATCAAGTTTATCCTCGATTATCTAGTCTTGATTATAATCAGAAACAAACTCCAATAATTGTTGAAAGTAAACCTATTGGTTGGACTCGTATTCTAAAAAAATAAAAAAACATATAATGTAAGATTGTACATATAATATAAGATTGTCATTTATTGCTCTCATTTACCTTAAAAAGATTATACAAATATTTAAATTTAAATAAATAGTAGCCACGTTTTGATATACACTGCTAGTATTGAAAATCTATAATTATACATAATATATTAACTATAGATTTTTGAAAATTTATAGTTTTCATTATGTATAATTATACAACGTTTTCTCCTAGCTGCACATTATTGCCCACTAATGCAACACTCAATGGAAAGCAACTAGTGTCTCTAGCTTGCGAGCGTTGTAAGTGCCAAATGAAACGCACTTCATGATTTAAATTAAACAACCAGTTGAGCCAGCGTATGGCGTAAACTTCACAGTGTCACGTGAGACTCATGAAATTGCGCAATGCTGCAACTCACCAATGCTTACGGTGTTACGTCACACTCCGTAATCAACACGGCGCGAGCTAACCTATCCATGAGTCTATTCTCCGCATTTACAACGTGTCGATTTAAAGGAGAGATCAGTCCCCGCCATAGAACGCGACATGTCGGCAATCAGCACGTGAATCTATCTGTCCGATTGAGAAACATTGATCTACATCAAACCGCAAAGATGTTCATCGACCCGTCATCGCGTTTCGCAGCACAAACTTGATATCTATTTCGAGTCATACGCAATGCGTTAATCGTTTATTTATAAACGTCGCTGTGCCGTTTTTCCAGCCGATATTTACTTAGGTCTTTACACATTCTTATAATCGTAAAATGTGTTAAGCCTCTTCTTTCTGTCTGTCATTCCTTCTCTCATTTTCGTGTATAAATTATGGACGAAGTTTGGTTTCACCTCTCGAATCAACTCGAAATGATGCAGGTAATTGGATTTGCCTTTGATTTTTCCGCGCTTGCTCCGACAATCGTGCTTTATATAATATTTAAAAAATTTTCAGTTAATTTGAAAGTTGTAATTTTTAGATTTGAAATCCCAAAACATTTTGTAAATATTATGTTGCCTTCATTTTTAAACTTCGCGTTGTAATTTGTGTTACTTAAATTACAAGTTTTTTTAATTAAAGGATAAATTTTAATATATTGTATGTCAATTTTATATATAAACTATGTAGTTCAATATTATATAATATTTTGGTACCAAACTTAATGCACATCTATAAATCATTTGGCATAAAATCATAGAAGATTATTCATAGAAGATTATTCATGGAAAAAACTCAATATAAACTACACAAAAAAAATTTGGGGGAAGGTTCAAACATCAGTAGCAGTGCAACAAGGACAGCAATGGTGTGTGACATGGCTAGCTCAGTTACGACAATTTATCCTGCAGCTTTGCGACGAACAACATGCTCAGTATGCCAAAGACATTGCATCATACATGGCTGCTTCTGTACAAAGAGGATGGCAAGAGGTTCAGTTTCAATATTACAATACTCAATGGAATTCAATAGATTTTTATCGCCAAATAAGAATTTTATGTGCTAATAAAGGTATATTGAATATTCAAATATGTTTTGATAAATTCTTGATGTAATACTAAATTGATTTTAAACATAAGGCTGTTTATATTCTGTTCAGTGTCAAGGAGAGAAGCAATATTTTGTTTGACAGGCTTAGTGATTGGAACTGTAACAGGCTACTATATCGGCGTAAATTGGAAACCAACCTCTCAACATATACATCATATAAAAACTATTGCTTGTCATCATTATTACGGTATCGAGGTATATCATATATATAACATTATGATTTTGAATATAGATATAAATATATAGTTCGATATTCATAGTTCATTCTTATTTTAAGACCGTCTTAAATAATGTTAAGATGCTAATATGGAGCAGTGATTGGCTTGTTACATGACTTAAGATGGTCTTAAATATAAAAACCAACTATGAATACCAGCCTTACTATTGCCACAGGGTGTATTACTGATAGACGATTCCGAAATGCCAACGATTAAAAAATCAAACGAATTGCTTATACAAGTTAAAGCCGCCTCACTTAATGTTATTGATACCAAGATATGCTCTGGTTACTCTAGGATCTATAGAAGATTACTTAACTCAGGAGTAAGTAAAGTTTCTCAAGAGCTGATATCTGGTGATCCAAATTATCATTGTAATCAGTAATGCATGTACCTATGTATTTAGAAACAGAAAGAACTACCTGTAACTTTAGGGAGAGATTGTGCAGGAGTGATAGTTGACATTGGACAAAGCGTTATCAATTTCGATATCGGGGATGAAGTATTTTTAGCCGTTCCATCGTGGGCTTCTGGCACGATGGCGGAATATATAATTGTTCCAGAAACGCAAGTAGCAAGACGGCCTAAATCATGTAATTTCGAAGCCTCTGCCAGCCTGCCATACAATGGTTGTCTGGCGTGGGATGCTTTAGTTAATAGATCTGTCATTAAGGAAGGCAATGCCAAAGGAAAACGGTAATACTCTTGATATCATCTTTCTTGGCTCTCATATCTAAAATATCAATTGATAAAAGAATATTATCATTATAGAGTTCTCGTTTTCGGCGGAAGTACTCCGATCGGTTGTATCTTGACGCAATTAATTAAGTTATGGGGTGGATATGTAGTAACCGCCTGCCGAACGGACGCCATGCCTGTAATGAAGGCACTGGGTGCCGACGAAGTTATAGTAATAAACGAAACCGAAGTCGGAAAAGCATTACAATTGCATGATAAGTACGAAGTTTTCAGAACAAAATTTATAATACAAAAATTATTTTATTTAAATAAAAGAATAAAAAGTATATAGTTTTAATTAGATTGGACTTAATTTCATTACAGATTCGATGCCATTTTTTATACTGATAATCAACCTTTCAAAGAATATATTTTAAAGAAACACTTATTACCTCATGGCTCCTACGTATCAACTGTTCCTGAACAATTGACATCGGACTCGCTGGGATTTATTTGTGGAAGTATATTTGCTGGATGTGTTAGAATAAAATTATTGGTTCAGGTATTTTAATTTTAATTCATGTCAATAATAAAAATCATTGTTTATGGTATATTACTAACTTTAAATATACTTTAAATTGTAGTATATGTTCGGATTTAATATGCATCAATGGAAGGAAGGGGCAAAGTTGAACGTCGCAAATTTGCGAGCATTATGCGAGCTGACCGATGCTCATCATTTGCAAACAGTTGTGGACAGGGTGTACGCGCCATACAATATCGAGCGAGCGTTGCTCCATGTTTTAGATCCGAATTCTATTGGTAGTACGATTATAACATTTCAATAACGTATCATTGGAACAAATTTATATTGCGACTATATATAGATATACTGTATATCTCTTGTACATAACAGTGTATAATTTTGGCGGGTAATCACTGCCATATACTGTTAATAAATATTTACATCATTGCAAATCAAGAAATAGTAGTTCAAATATACTTGGTGCTAAAATAAAGACTGACATGATATAATCAACAGATATAGAATACTTTGTCCTTTTCTAAATTCCTTTGCCAAGCTATTATTATAAAAAATTATTTAGAAATATTAATAAGAAATAAAATATGATGTGAAAATATAAAATATGAAGGAATAAAATATAAGAAATAAAATATAATATGAAGATGTACAATGACAATAAATGACATGGGTGAATCTAAATAATATAGCAATGTAAACATTTTTATAAAAATATACCATGAGACATTGTTGAATGCTTGCCACGATAAAATTTATAAAAATATGTATTGTACACGAATATTGTATATATTTTATGAAATAAATAGAAAAAAATCATGTTTACCAATTGAAACTGCAGTGTAGAAATTTATAAAAATAAATATGCAACACGTGTATAAGACATTGTGTTGAGATAGCGTTTTATACAAGACATAAATACACTATTAGCATTGCTATACATTCTTGTCAAATTTATAAAATTACTTTCACTTTGCTTTACCGCGAAATTTGCTGTTACCTGCTGCCTTTGCCTTCTTAGCCGGAAGCTTTTTTTCTTCTGCCTATAAATGTAAAGAAAATTTTGTTTACTTTCAACTTAAAAATATTAAGTGGTAATATTAAAGTGGTTTGTTCGAAAAATCTCACCTTTCGCTTTGGAGTCGGAGTTGAGTTCGGTAAAACTTTGAAGAACGAATCCAGTCGGCCCTGTGTAGACGTATTTCGAGCCTTATGAAGTTTTTTAGCCCCATTTCTAACCCGTTCCTCATTAAACTGCTTGTCACCACATAAAAACTTCACCAGACCTTCTTCATCTGGTTCGGACCATTTTAACTTACAAAATAAAAAAATATTTAATATATGTAAGTTACACAGAGAAAAATTATTCAATAAGTTACCTGGACGTCATCTGGATTAGACACTTCTGGCTCTTGAAACAATAATCTTGCATCTTTGTAATTCCAATCTTCCGGAATGGGATATTTTTTGACATCTATATTTTCAATAATTTTTTCAAGAGATCTATGATTTTTTATCAACTCTATTGCCCTTTTTGGACCAACCCCTTTAATACTATTTGTATAATCGCAACCCAACATAATACACAGATCGATAAACTACAAATAATGTGTTACTTAATAAGAGAATAAAATTAATAAACAATAAAAATAATTTAAATGCATACCTCATTATGATTTAGCTCTAAACCTGCAAGAACTTTATCAAAATGAATCTCTTGTACTGGCAACTTCCTGGCTTCACTAAAGGTTAAACGTCGAAGTAGCACATTGCACCCAAAAGTGAGTGCGTCCATATCCTCTGTAGCAGTGGCAAAAACTTTACCGGCTTTCACTAAAGCAGCACACTGTGCTTCAGCCTCGCAAGGAGCCTGCATAGAAAACATCTATTGTAGAAATGAATAAAAAAAAAACCATAATTTCACATAAATACTTACATCAACATAAGGTATACCCATTAACTGAAGTAATTCTTTAGCTTCGTCAGCATGAGTTTTTGTAACTTTAACTAATCTCCTATTAAATTTGTCAATAGCTTCCACATTTCCTTTAATAAAATATCTGTTATGAAAATTTGTCGTGATCTTCTTATACAGAACATAAATTATTTATCAAATATTACTATAGTAATGAGATATAATTTATCATTACCATCTTCTTCGGCAGCCTGCAAGAGTTTTTGTGCCTCATCCCTTCTTTCAGCTCTTTTAGTTAATTCTCCACTTTTCAGATTTGGTGGTTTTCCATCAAATACATACACAGGTTTTATCCCTTGCTCTACCATGCGTATAGTACGATAAAATGTACCCATTAAATGGCTACAAAGTTTACACAACCAATTAGTTCTCAATATTCTTTTATAAATTACCTTCTTAAGATAATTTTTTACAATATTTGATAAAAATTTAGCATAACTTATAATAAAAGATTATTGTACAATTAAGAAAAATATACCTGGTTGTTTCGCCATCTACAGTAGTGAGCTGTGCTCCTTCACTGCGAACAGCTATAAGAAACTGATACAAACACATAGATGCATCAATAGCAATCTTGCGACCTGTAGCAAAAATAGTTCCAAGTAAACATCAATAACATACCAATATGACAATAACAGAATCGATAATTGATCATGAGGATTGATAGATTATACAATTTTATCTGAGATGTATAGATCGTAGTTAATGGTTAAAAGCATAAAATTAAACGCAAGACGGACAATAATTTACCAAAATAATGCTTTAATTCTCGTTCTTTGATAGCTTCTGGAGCTACGTCTGCTATTAATTTCGACAAGCCTAAAATACCCATGTCAACAAAATGTTTATCATGTACGTAGGAAAACGATAAAACGTCAAGCAGACACACAGATTATAGCAGTGAAGCAGTCACTTTCTGAGAGAAGGCGGAGGCAGCCTCTCTTCCCGCCAATTTCCGCAATATGAACAGAGCAGAAACCAGGCTGAAATGTACAATGTTGCCAATCATCAAACGGAAGCATAAGTTGGCAATCATGGAAAACTCTGTTTTCGTTTTCGCACATTCTTCATCTTTCTCTGTTTTTCAAACGAATATGAATGAAAATGAATGACTTTTATATATTACTTTATTTTTTTATTTTCTGCAAATTATCCTGGCAATTATTCTCATATTTCATGTGCTTGTTAAGTTATTACGCACAAAACAATGGCGTATGGAGTCGAAGATTATTGAAAAAATTTTTTTTTCACGATGACGCCTATGTACTTACAATCAGTAATTGAGCAATGAACATATGTGCGTCTAATACGCATCCATGATGTCCACGTGTAGTAGTTAACCTTTATTAACCGCCAAAAAGTCCAAAGCACTGTAATTCTACAAAGCACTTCAAAACAAACGCTGCTGTTTTTTTCGTCGGTATTTTAATGTAAGGAGTAAGAAATGACGAGCAATTGCGATTTGATAAAAACGATTGAGGATGATCAGGAGGTGCCAGATTATTCCGAGAATTCAGATGAGGAAGACGACGTAAGCAGAAAAGCTTGTATCGAAATAACAAGCGATTTATTTTAAAAACATTTTATTCCATAAAATCTTTTTTCTCATATTTTTCTGTGTTAACGAATTCAATTACTTACATTATATTAAATTAGTGCATACTAAAAGCTGTTTTATAATATAAATTAGTAAAGTTAAATGTAACAGCATAAATATAAATATTTTATACAATTAAATATGCAATAATGATATCCAATGATGATATATGTATTATTGCATTTGTCAAAGTTATATTACGCCACTACATTTTATTTTATATAAAGCAGCACTTAATGTATACTCTACTACAGTATAGTGCTAGTGACTGAATTTATTGTTTGTGAATAGGTATATCTCGGATATTAATGAATTCGGTTACTCTTACTATGCTGGATTAAAGATTACTTTGTATATAAAATATGTAAATATAGTGACATAAAATAATCAACTTTGATAATAAAATAATATTCTGTTAAATAAGTGACAGTATCATTCTTAGGTATTTAATTATTTAAAACATTTATATGCTTTTACATTTATCTTTGATAATTTTGTGTATAGTAGCTTTTAGTATGCAATCTAATGTAATACAAATGAGCGAATTCATTATACATTTTCTCCTAAACTATTTATTAGTTTCAACCACGGAAGCAGAAGAAAAAAGAGAACAAAGATTTTGACAAGGGTTTCCAATTTACTTCAGCTGAACACAGTCTGGATCCTTGGAATGACCTGAATAAGTATATTAAACGCAAACCAAACACAAAATTAGATGATAAAATAAAAAAAGTCAGAAAGGAATATGGGCAGGTATGTATCACATTGTCTCTATTATTTGTAAATTATAGGTGTTATAATAAATTGTACTTTTTTAAATAAAATTTTTATTATTAAAATTATGATAAAGTTATCAATAAAAATTTACTATTATATATAATTGCTAGACTGGAACTGAAGATGACCCTATTAAAATTGAACCAGGAATAGATCAGGATGATGATGTAATTTCTCTATCTGAAGATGAGCTTAAAAAAGGTAGATGTAATTAATTTTATTTATATTATATAACCAAAACAAATAAATAGAAATTGTGATTTTATATTTGCATGTACATATTACAAGGAATATTACAAATTGATTACATTATATTTATACTTTATTTATATTTATATTATGCCTTAGAAGTAATATATAAATATTTATCTTTCTTATTGATTAATTGTAGATATCTTTAAAACTAAGGAAAAGAAAAGCAAAATAAAAAATATGAAAGAAAAGGATGAAGTTGTCGATTTTGAGGAATATACAGATTCTCAAACATATACTACATTTTATCAAATGAACTTGTCGAGACCTTTACTGAAGGTATACAATATTGTAATTACTTAATAAAGTAGTAACCTTCTGTTGGCAAAATATCATTAATATGTAATAAAATGATTAATCTATCGAAACTGCAATAGTATATAATTACTGATTGACTTTACAAATTTCTAGGCTATAACAACGATGAATTTTGTACAACCAACTCCCATACAAGCTGCTACTATTCCTGCAGCTTTAATGGGTCGTGATATTTGTGGTTGTGCGGCAACAGGTACAGGGAAGACTGCGGCTTATATGCTTCCCATTTTGGAAAGATTATTGTATAGACCATTGGACGGTCCCTCTATTTCGCGTGTTCTCGTACTTGTGCCTACTAGAGAACTGGGAGTGCAAGTTTATCAAGTGGCAAAACAATTAGCTCAGTTTACAACGATAGAGATTGGTTTATCTGTTGGTGGATTGGATGTGAAAATACAGGTAATATTGTGTCTTTAATAAACTTCTTTTATGTAAATTATTAAACAAATCCAAAATTAGGTATTCTTCAAATTTTTTTCATATGAATGCAGGAAGGCGTACTGAGAAAAAATCCAGATATTGTAATAGCAACACCTGGACGATTAATTGATCACTTAAGAAATGCACCTACCTTTTCCTTGGATAGTATAGAAGTATTAATTCTAGATGAAGCTGATAGGTAATGTATAAATATTTCTATGATACAGAGTTGGGTAATGTCTAGTTAAAAAAAATAAAATTCAACAATAAGAAATAGAAGTAATGGCCGTCTAAAAAAAAATAAAAGTTAAGTTAAAAAGTTAAATAATTTTAACTTAAATTAGTTACATTTTAGACTCTTAACTTCTAACTTAATTTAATTACCTTTTATCATTAACTTTTAATTCAGCTATGCTATAAATAAATGCGTCGCAAGACGCTACACTTGCCTAGTAATTTTACATTATATGGGGCTTAATTCTTAAATTCGTGCGAATTTGTTCGCATATGAAATGGCGTATGGCCATATTTCATGTAGTGTGATCGTAGATTGATCGTATATTTCTAAACTAAAGAATTCTATTAATCAGAAAGTTTAAAATGGCTTTTTGAATGCAAACAAATTCGTACATTTTTAAGAATCGAGTCGATGGTATACGACAGGCTTGCGCCTTAAGACTTTGGCACACCAAAGGTGATTCACAGCAGTGAGCAGTAAGCGGTTACAAATGAGAGTTCTGCTTTCCGTAGCGATGAGCACGAAAAAAAGCAGATCTTTCATTATGCTCCACTCGACATGAATTCATGAATTGCGTTTGGTATGCCAGAACGATTAGTCTCAGCGATTAGTCTATACAGGGATCGCAGAATAGTGGAGAAGTATAAAAATGTAACTATTACTGAAAAGCAAACTTTAATATAAATCCTGCACACGCAATGGAGAAATATTAGGAATACAAATTAAAATTTTAGAATCAGTTTCTTCAATAAACATTAAACATAATGCACAATGGATATGTAAAGTACAAATGTATTGGCATAGAAGATACAATACATAATTTACTATTTATTTATAGTATTTATTGAAACTGAACATTTCTAAAATTTTAATTTCTAATTCCTAATGTATGTTTCTAAATAAAGTGTATATTTGTTATTTTAATTATTTGTAAGACAAACTCTAAAATGATAAAATTAAACACATTTAACTTTTTTAATTTTAATTATTTTTTTTATTAACTTAACTTTTAATTCAGTAATTTATTATGGATTAACTTGTATCTTAATTAACAAATAAGTTAAATTTTCAAGGCTATTAACTTTAATTTAACAAAAAGTTATCCAACCTTGCTACAATATGAGGATATTAATTGATTATATACGATATTAAATGATATATTAAATATATATTATATATGAACAATGAATTTTTTATTTAAGAATGTTAGATGAATATTTTGCTGAACAAATGAAATATATCGTAAAGCAATGCTCAAGAACCAGACAGACTATCCTCTTTTCTGCTACCATGACTGAAGAAGTCGAAGATTTAGCTGCAGTATCTCTTGACAAACCTATTAAAATATTTGTGGATAGCAATCAAGATGTAGCTTTCAATCTACGTCAAGAATTTATTCGGTAAGTAAATTGTTTATAGTTATTTCTTATACATTATTATTTATTGAACAAATATTATTTTAGTATACGTAAGGAAAGAGAGGGAGATCGCGAAGCAATCCTAGCAGCACTAGTTTGTCGAACTTTCCATGATCATACCATGGTTTTTTTGCAAACGAAAAAACAAGCTCATAGATTGCATATTTTATTAGGATTATTAGGTGTAAAAGTAAGTAAATTATTATAATTAGAATATAATGAAATATACAATATATATATAATAAAAACAAAATACTAATATATAATAGAGTATGATACTAATTTATATTTCTTTTTGTTATATTTAACAAGGTTGGAGAACTTCATGGTAATCTCACACAACCGCAACGTTTGGAAAATCTTCGAAAATTTAAAGACGAGGAAATTGACATCTTGTTAGCGACTGATGTTGCTGCAAGAGGTTTAGATATAAGTGGTGTAAAGACTGTGATTAATTTCGTGATGCCTGCTACTCTTCAACATTATATACACAGGTATGAAATGAAATTTTTTTAATTGTTTATGTATAGTTTAATAACGAAAATTATGCTTATAATTATTAGAGTAGGGAGAACTGCAAGAGCAGGGCGTGGAGGTGTTTCTGTATCGCTAGCAGGAGAACAGGAACGTACTTTGGTAAAAAAAATTATCAAACAAGCAAAAAATCCAGTCAAGAACAGGATAATAGCGCCTGACATAATAGAGAAATATAATAAGAAATTGGAATCTTTAGAATCAGATGTGCAAAAAATTTTACAAGAGGAAAAGAGTGAAAAAGAATTAGCTAAAGTAGAGAATGAAGCTAATCGTATTGAGAAGATACTTAAAGTTGAAGATGGTAAGGAACAAAGAAGTTGGTTCCAATCCAAAAAAGAAAGAAAGAAAGAGAAAGGTAATTCATTAACACATACTCATCAAATCTTTAATATAATATTTTACATCCTAATAAAAAAGATAAAGAACAACAATAAAACATGTCATCGTTAACTACTCAAATTTTTATACTTTTAGACAATCTTCGATTAACTAAGAAACAAGTTGGCAAGAACAAAAAGCATGAAAAAGAGCCTTTTAATATAGTACAAGAAAAAAAGAAGAAAGCACAAAATGAACCTCAAAAGGATACAGCCGAGGATAGAGCTAAGAAAGAATTAGAAAAAATAGCCGCTTATCAAGCGCGATTAGCCAAAAAAAGTAATAGACAGAAGAAGATTAGAACGATTACGGATGAAAACGTGATGAATCGTGATTTTGCTAAAAAAAGTATAACTTCATGTTTATAATTCAGTATTTACCATATATAAAAGAAACTGTCGATTCAATAAATTCTGTTATTCTAGGACCATTGAAACGACCAAAATCATCATTCGCTGCTGATTTAACAGATACGAGCAAAAAGGGTGTTAAAAGAATGCGATATGAGTATGTTTTAAATTATTTTTTATATTAAAATTTATAATATATAAAATATATAATTTCTTTTGTTTCAGGGCAAATAAGAAAAAAGAAGTTAAGAAAAAACAGAATACATTTAAATCACAACAGAAAAGTAAATTTGCAACGAAAGGAAAAAATCAAAAGAAATTTAAAAAACGCTAATTTTGTAATACACGTGCGACACGCATAATTGTATGATTAAATGTACACATAACGTTTACTGATTTGTTTTATTATAGAACCATTACAATACGCCATATGTCTCACAGATCGACAGATGAATAGCACTGATTAATTGGTTGTTTAATCAGATTGTATATTTTTATGTATAGTTTTCGTAATCTATGACCTATTTGAAAAAAATTGCAGTACTATGCAAAAAAATAATCGTATAATTAGAAAAATATTTGCATTGTATGCCAATCAATACAGACTTAGTGATACTTGCTGATGGATAATATAAACGTATCCAATAAGAAACTTGGTACTATGCATAAAAAAAAAAGAAATTAATAAGAATAATATTTTCATAGATTTGAATTATGCAATATTAGAAGATGAAGATGCATTGTACTGTAATTTCTGTGAAAAGATAATAGATATATGTTAATTCTATAATATTTATACGATTTCAACAATCATCCATCACCATTCACGAATTCATACGCATTTTTTTCATTCATGTTTAAATTTACGATAGTTGAATGTTTAAGTTTAATAATTATAATGTTGAAAACTTAAATCTTTAAAACCTAGGCCCACTTTGCTCAAAACTTCATTCAAAAATTCATACGGAAAATCTCTTTTCTATGTTTCAAATATTTAATAAATAAAATTGAAACGTGTTTTTCTTCTCTTCACACACATTAAGTTGTAAGAATTGCATATATATTGATATAAATTAAGGTATTACGCAATAATCTTTTTGCAATCGGTGTAATTTTAATTTTATGTTTATTTATAAATACAAAAGTTGAAGGTTTTCGCAAATTCTCGCAATATTCTTTTTTTCTTTATTGTTACATATAGATCACACTTAATGTGTATCATAGTAATCGCGACTAAAGTGTGGCGATAGTTGTATTCTTAAAAACCAACAACTTTGGATCACAAAGCCAATAGACACACAAATTCTTATCTAATATGTTTATGCAACAAAACTATAGTATTTTCCTTTGTTATTTTTAAAGTGACGATTTAATTGATATATCTCTCAAAGAAAGTTTTTTTATTTATTTTTTTAATAAAGTATGTTGACAATATTGTTTTATATATGTATACTTGTTTGTTTAAATCAATGCTATCTTTCAGCAAAATAATTATAATTATTCATTAGACATTCGCGAAATAAAAATATAAATAATTTAAAACATATCAAAGATAAATAATGGTCACATACCGAGTAAGGATTCTGCTCTCGGAAAAATTTGTTATAAAATTTACAAAAAATTCATTCTGGCTTTATATGGGCCATTTGGAAAAAATTTTTTGTTATATCATAAATTAATTAATGCATTCTATCATTCATAGTCCCATTTTCATAACATGTTACCTAAAGATAAGGTTACAAAGAAATTCATGAATAGATTTTATTAATACTTAAATCTCTTGATAAGCTTTAATCTTTAGGTAACCCCATATTGTGAAAACGAACCATAAAAGTAATAAATGAAAAATACGAATATGTAATATTTAATTTGTTATCAACGAAACAAACATATTTAAGGATCCATACATATATATTTGCGAAGAATTAATAAACTTTTCGTTCTATTTCTTTTTTCTTTCCTGCTCAGTTGCGAGTTCAGAGAACTCTTTGCATTATAAGCCTGACATTACTGTCATAATCTTAACATCTTACATTCTAGAATACACGAACGACTTAGGTTTATTAATTGTTATACATAACCAAAATATTCAGTTTTCTAATTTGTAAAGTATCTTTTAGATTCTTTATTTTTCCATGCTCTTTAAGTCTTTCCCCATCCCAATATTCCCCGGGTATAATCCGATCACTGAGAATTATTTATTTACTTTATCCGATTCCCTTAATGCCCTCTTCGCTGGTGGTTCTTCGATCTAAAATAAAAAAAAATAAATTTAGACATTTTGCATTAAAACATTTATCACAATCAAAGAAAATTTTACCTCTTCTTCTAAACCAGGCAGTTGAATTCTGGTCTCTGATGCTTCCGCAGGCTGCAAATAAAATTACCTCAATACATCTTATCAAACATATCTTATCAATATTTCTAAGAAAGATGATTTTTAGCAAAAGCACATATTATTCTAATATCACGTTCAAATTACCTGTGCATCAATACATTCCATTTCGCCAACTTGCAGCTTGAAATCATAATTATACACACGCAAAAAATTAAATAAATTTATATCACGTTTCATTATCGCAATTATTATTTAGTTAATATTACCGTAATATAATTAATAGAAATGTTTATCATTATTTACATATATATTGAATAAAAAGTTTAAATTAAGCGAGCTAAAGATATCCAAAAAGAACTTGTTTAAAAAAAATCATCTTACCCTTGCATCCGTTTCATTAGGTCCGATGCCTATTTCCTTCTGTTTGGATTTAGCCTTGCGCTGTGGTCTCTCATTAACCGTGTGTGTATTGTGGAATGATCCCTTTCCTTTTGGATTTGTCATGTTCACTTGTAATTCCGCAGGTAAGTAATTCTTATGATTATTTAATGTTTCATCTGTTCGTTTAAAATACATCGTAGGAATTCGCGTTTCGCTCGGAAACTCCTTCATATCGAAATTAGTAGTCTTGGTGTATATTACGTTCATTGCCAAGTCACAAACAGCCCACAATTTCTGTACGTGACAAAAATAAAAATTGATTTAATCATAAATAACTTACTTAGACAAAGCTAAATTTGATTTATAATAATTACGTAATTCATTTCGTTGTCCTCAGGCTTCAATGCATCTTTGTGGCTCTTCATACGTTCCACAAGATTTCTATAAAATCCATAGCAATAATATTCATTCTTTGTGATAAGAGGTTCCAAGATGAACCAAAGACATTGTTGAATAACTTTCAACTGGCTCACCATCACATGACTCGTAAATTCGGGGTCATGTGCAAGAATAGGTACCGCGAAAACTAACATATAATCCGGCAAAATGTGGGGCAGTTGATCTAAGAAATTATAAAATATAAAAAATCATTACAAATTATGATTACATAAAACACGCGAAACTATCAAGAAATACAATTCAATATGTACATGTCGATTTTGGTGAAACTTTCATTATTAAAAGTATTTGCAAAATGATATTTATTTCATCGGCAATCATCAATATTTAATAATAGGAAAAATTAGAATGTTTATAGAAAACTAATAAAAGTCGAAAAATATGAAAAAATTACACTGTTAATGGATCCGTGTTCAGCAGTAGGTAAAAATACATCAGAAATGATTATTTCACTCGTCTTGCAAAATGCATTGATATTAAATAGTGTAATTTTTTCATTTTTTCAATTTTTGTCAGTTTTCCAACATTCCAACTTTTTCTAACATTCACGATTGCCGATGGAATAAATATTGTTATTTATCTCTCATTTTGCAAGTACTTTTAATAATAAAAATTTTCATAAAAATTTTGGCGTATACATATTGGTGTTCTTTGTAAGTCAAATCTATCTTAAAGTCTATGTCTTACTATTTAATTTCTTACCCATAGCCCGCTCGACAGTACCCAATGAAAGAGTCTTCACGTAATCCCTCCTTTTATTTATGTCTGTCTGCATATATGTTTTCAATACACACTTTAACCTCTTGTCTTGTTCCTTACCAGCCAGAGCGTAATATCCCATGAAATCCAATGGTAAGCATTTGTTCGGAATTCCTCTTCCTAAACCTTTGTGCAATTTACTACCAAAAGCTTCTCTAACTTGAGGAACTTCATCCTGAATATTAAGTCAATATATTGAATTAATTTTAATTAATATTTATTTTTCAATATCGAATCATAATCATTCATCATATTACATATCACATAAAAATGAAAAGATTTTCAATATAAACAGATTTATATTGAACATACCACCATAAGTTGCGAAAGATTATAAAACTGTTCTGCAGTGAATTGATCACCAACACCCTTTTGTTCGCATATTTTCAACATTGAGCAACCAGCTTGCAATCTTAGCCAACTCATTTCAGCTTTACTCAAGCGTCCCTGAGACAACAAATCACCTTTGTTCACCATGAAAGCATTCAACATTCTGAACGTCTTTTGCGCTGACAATACGTCAGTCTTCAATCCTAATAACCAACGCGCCATACACTTCAAACCTTCCAATCTGCATCGTGTCTCTTCGGGTAATTGATCCTCTCTGCACCAATCTCCGTCAATAATTTCGGAGCTTTGCTCACTGCTTTCCTTCACTAGTAATTCTTTAACTATCTGCACGAGTAAAGATCATATTGTGTAAAACAAAGCATTAGATACTAGAAAGTTCATTGTAATTTAATGTTAACATTATAACTTTATTGTACTTACTTTTCTGGACACCATATTTTTTATTTGTACTTGATATTTGTCTGGCAAATTATATGCTATGTGACCTAATGTGACTATAGACGTTCGATAATACTCCGACGTCGGCGTCAGCGTGTTCTTAATTCTCTCGATGATCTCGGGGAAAATAGTATCATGAATATTGGTCATGTTGACGAACAGACATCTCACAGCTTGCTTTGCCTGTTTCGGTGTTCCCGTCTCGGCGAAATTCTTGCAGATCGGTACCATAAGATTCATAATTTCTGGCGCTACATCACATAGAGGTTTATATTTTCCCAGAAACGTAAAGATAGAGAGAACTAAAGGTGCTACCATCTCATCCTCCAATTCAAGCAAATTGACAAGTTGCATCAAGATATCATTATGCAGGAAATGCGGGCCGAATACAAATGAAAGCATCTGAAATATTTCGGATGTATATACAGATAACATACTTGTGCTTTTAGTTACAAAATTTTAATCTCTTAATATATGAAAAATTTATATTAATGTATATATTCAATTATTTTTAGAATATCGAATTATTGATTTACCACTAGTAATCTTAATCCTTTTTCCCCGGCATTATTTGGATTAAGACCAACTTCTTCTATCACATTACCTCCTTTCAAACAGTCTAAGACGTATCCGATCAAAACCTAATTTGTACACATATAATTATTAAACATTTCTTCATAAATAAAAAAAATATATATATCCTAAAAAATGACTTACCCGAATTGCTTCTTCATCAATCATGACAGAGCTTACTCTTTCGAGCAGCATCTTAATTGTATTATAGTATAGATTAGTCATAACGGGTTGCCCTAATTTTTTGAGAACCTTAGTTATGGTTTCAGCGCATTCCTTACAGGAAACATTTGGTTGCACAATCGTTTCCATTTCCTGTAATAATCTGGTATCTCTCTTCATATGAGTGCTAAACTTTTGAAGAAATTCCTGTACTTTCATAGGATCTGGTAGAAAACGTGATATCTGATGAACTTTTGCTATTAGTTCAGTTTTAGCGTCTGTTTTCTTTGCAACCTCTATCCATTCAACTACTGCCCTTCGCACCCTGAATATATATAAAAAAAATTAATTTGTATTAGAACGAAGACATCTTTGTGCAATAACTTGAAAATAAATAAAATAAATTGAAACATATAATTAATGTATAACATACGCAAGTTGATGTTTCTGAAGTTCCACGAAAGCTTTAGAAGCGTGATCGTCAATTGTACCTAAGAGATGGTACAATTTTTTCATTCTCTCTTCAGCTTGCAACTGATAAGGTACTAAGCACGTATTTAGCAATCTTTCTACCAACAATCTATCTTCCATGCCAGCCATGTAATAACCATGTAATATTTTATCTTTTATCCAAATAACCGCCTTTTTTGTGGCCTGTGGTACGTCAGCATCGTTCAGATGTTTTTTGTATATCATAGCTAAGCCAGACATTGCCTCTTTCCGTATTTTAAACTAGAAAGATAATTATTAGAGAATTCAAACCGTAAATCTATAAATTAAATCTATAAAATCTATCATTAAATTCAAACTTAAATAACTTTGTTTTAACTTTAATATTCTACCTTTTTGTCCAAAGTCCTTTCTTTGACAAATTCGAGTAGATCCTCATTGTCCGACACAACTTCGAAATCTCGTCTAGCAGTCGTCACGATAGCCATAATGACTTCATAACGGACACTTTCATCAGCATCGTGTTGCCTCAGTTTCAAAGTATCTGTGATATCCTTTCTCAATTCAGGATGATTTAGCAAAAAATGCATCGAATACTGCACACACTTAATACGAATGGCCACACTAATATCGTTAAATCGTCCCAAAAATGCCCTCCATAACTGCGTATGCTGTACGGCTAATTGCGAGCCCTTTTCAGAGAACATTCTTGCTAGTAATGCCACAGCACCTAATCTTTCATTCTCAGAGGAGGATTTTAATTTACATTCTAGTTGCGGGAGGACGGAGAGCAAGACACTCGGACAAATGTGATTCAATTCATAAATTAGATCGTATACTTTTTTGCAAATTTGCAAACTCTTCTCCTCTTTTCCCAATATTAAGACATGATTGAAAAACTATAAAACATAGTTTTAGCATGTTATATAAAGTGAAAATCGGTATTTATTTTTTGACAAAAAGAAATTAATATTCATTACTTACCGCTTGAATGTATGGTTCTAATGTATCGCTACATTTGATTATTAGCTCTTTAGCAAGCAAATATGCGTTCTTTTTCTGTGATTTGTTTGGTTCTACAATGTTCATGAGTATAATATCCAGAAGTTCATTACTGACAATGTCCGATTCGGTAATAAGTGGACATAAAACGTCCAGCATGAAGCTTTTAACTTTACCAGAATGTTCATCACTAAAAATAAATTATATTAATCGCATATTGCATCATATTGCAAATTTTAACAATCTTTTTTTTTCACCTTGAAATATACTTACTTCACGATTCTGAACATAAGAGAAAATAATGCGCAAAAAATCTCTTGGCAATCTTCAAGCTCAAAACACATATTAAATGACTTGACATAAGCTAAATTCTCAAGTAGATAGAAATACCGTTTAAAAGCAGGATCTTTAGGATCTTTTAACCCTGCCAGTTGTTTAATAAGAAATAGAAATATTGTTTTGACCTAAAAAGTTATATTAGAATTAGTAATTAAAAACTGCCTGATTTAATTGATGATCTTTAATTAAGTTAATCTATATTAATAAAGACTATTAATAGTGTTTGATAAATTGTTACAATTATAACTCAAATATTTACCTGATCAGCATCTTTATAAGGAGCCTCTGGCGCATAAACTCTTAAGACATCTGCAATGCAGCAAGCAATTAGTAGTTGTACATCTTTGCTCTGATGCATCAGGAAATGCTCTTCTGCCAAATGTAATGCCAGTGGTATGTATTGCTGGTACATTCCTTCATCTTGTCCCATAGCTTGCAACGTGTGTGCTAGTGTCTATACATTTGTTATATTTTAGAATACGTTCCATTTGGGTTCGCAATATTTGTAAAAATAATTTTTCCTTCAACATTTGTCTTTGTTTAACAAGAATGAAATGATTTCAAGAGCATTGCGAACATTAAATTGACAACCTTAACTATTATATTTTGTGTATAATGCATTATTTATCACAAAAAACATGTTATCTAATTGTACCTTAAGTCTCCTGATTAATTCATCTGGACCTAAATCTTCAGTGACTGATCTGCACCCTTGTGGATATATTATTTCAGCCATAGTGGCTATTTAGTAAATCAATCAAGTGTAATCAAGTATCTTTATCTTTAATGTATTCTAGAATACGGTCCAAATTCTGTAATGCAATAACATTTATCTATATAAAACTCTATAAGATATAATTCAGTTCAAAAAGATACATAATACAGAAGATAATTGATATTTTCACCAATTATTTTTTTCACAAGATTTATCTTATATATATACTAGGTTTAATCTTGCTTTCAGAAAATACAACAATGGATAACATTAAAAAATGAAATAAGCTTTTAATTTACATAGATTTCCATGAAATTATAAGATATATTATTGGGTGCGTTCTGAATTTTGTATAAAGCACATGATGTATGTCATTTATCCTATTGTATGTATTTATTCACTAAATAATAAAGAAGGGTAAAACGATACATCATGCGCTTCATGCTAACTCGAAATATACCCATTGTAAGATATCTTGAATTACACACTTTTTATTAATTATAAATTAATTTAGAAAAATTTATACAATATATTTATAGCTTATATAATTTATTTAAAAAATTAAATGTGGTATAAAGTTAATGAATATTGCTAATATTCTTGATTTTGGAAAAACATAATTCATATCTTGATATATTTTAAGACAAAAGCAACAACACAATAACAATCATTTTCCATTCTCCTAAATGATATCAAATTTAAAGTTATATATTTTGTACTCAGGTAATGACATCACTACTCGCTTACTTAATTATCACGTAACACAAGTTTATATATCTCACTTTTAATATTAGTTAACTCAGTAAAATACATGGTCTCAAGCTTGTGTAGATCGTAGGTAAAAATTTAGTTAAATCTCACGTATTAGAATAAAAAGGATCATGTATTCAACTGTGTTATAACAAATTAGAAGTATCTGAGTTGATAAGAATTATCTGAATTTTATAGTAAATGAAAAAAAAAGAGGATTATCTTTTGCTAAATGAAAAACAACTATGAAGCCCTAAACAAAATGCTAGGCAACAGTGATAGGAAACAAATAACATTAGTGATAGCAAACAAATAACGCTAGCAACAGAAACAGAGGAATTCAACATTTGGAATACATATATCAATGCACATAAAAATACAGAGCGATAAATTTCCAACAGGTTAAAAGTCTGTGTCTATCGCCTTATACTAATCAGTGTTAAGAATTTCTATTTTGTTTATATATCCTATAATCTTGAAAAGCAGATCAAAAAATATACTGCAGACTATACATGATTGACCTTTTTATTTTTTTGCAGCATTGTGCGATGGGAGGCGATGATTATATATCGCTTATTTCTATACTATTCCTGTTCTATGCTGTTCTTGTCGCTATTACCTTGTGTCTAGGACTTGATATAAATATTAGATTAGAATAATTCGTGAAAACTGCACAAGTTTTTTTATTCATTAGTACATTTAGTAATGTATTTGGAGAGAACACCAGGACGGAAGTTCAAGACTTGGTTCACAAATGAACGAATAAAACATAAGCGAGATAAAATAACAAATTACTCGACAATGTATCGACAAATTAACGAGTATAGTAATCATTGGAGAAATGAACAACCGTTGGCGCCCGTCGGTTTAGAGGTTATGTGCGTTCGCCGTGCACGTATACAAGCCACAACGTAAACAAGTTTTTCGCGAAAACGGGAACTGACGAAGTACTGGCGGAACCGAGAACGCCGTGGCGGGAAAGGGGAATGAGACACGATCAAATATTACCTGGAGATATGCATAGGCACCGCAGGGCCTGTGACACTTAAAATATCAACAAAGCAAATATATCCGACGACGAGCCGCCGCCGCCGCCGCGCAGTGGATCGTCTTTCACAGGGATGTGCTCGCAGTGTTCACACGGACTTTTACAAACCGTGGTACCGACCACCTGGTTCTTAAGTGCGTGCGTACCACCCGCGACGTGATTCGCGCGATCTTCTGTAGACACTTGGCATGATCAGCACGACCTAAGCGTCGGCGGAAAAGAACAGTGGTGAAACTTCGTTCTGGTACACGGTTAAGCGTGCCGAGGGACGCGACAACGCAATTCGATCGCTTGAAGTTTGCCGACCACGATGGTGCGATGCGGCGCTATATCACCGGTGCACACGTTCAACGATCTTATTGGTGGACGTGCTATGTCGCGCGGCGCGATTTATCTCGAAAGTTAAGGCATGAACGTATGAATATCAGGGAGTCGAATCTGTATCTTCAAACAAGGTGAAAATTACAAAAGTGCAAATTTACTAAAAAAAATTTACTAAAAAATTAAAAAAGAGCAAATTTACTAGATGTTGACCAATGAAATTATTAGTATTCTAGTAAATTCGTTCACTTTTGTAATTTTCACCTCGTTTCAAGACTACAGAATCGATCCCCTGGACGGAGCGTAAAGCCAGCTTATTAGCAAGGGGATCAAGATCCGCGCGGCGGAGGGGGGGTCGGCCATCTTGTCTGGCAATATTTTAGCGCTTTATTTAAAAATCGATAAATGTATTATAATATTATTCATATTTCTAGCGCATAAAAATAAGATTTTGTGTGAGACAAAGTTAATTCAACTAATTTAATGAGAGTCAGCGCGAACGAAGGTGCGCAATAAAATTTTAACAAATAAATTTATTAATTTATACGAAATGTTGATATTATCTTTATTTGAAATCTTGAAAAATCTTGAACGTTTCGATTCTCTTTTGAATTTTCATCAGCAACAAAAAAGAGCAAGAAGCGTTAAATTTGACATATGAGCGACAGATTCGATATATTGTTCGTATTTTTTATATATCATTTGCAATATTAACACGCTGAATTAAACAATTATTAAATTATTCTTATTGCATCAAATTCTCTATTTGATCAACAATAAAAAAAAAAAATAAATTAAGTTATGTATATTGCAGTCAACGATGGTCAATACAGTCGATACAGTATGTCAGCATCACTCGACGGCAAATACGTAGAACATCTATACACTGCTTATACTATGGTAAAAGTCTCACTACAAATGCTTTGAAGCGTTTAGTTGACCAATTAGAAAAAGAATTTTACAAATTGACCAATCAAAAATTGCTTTAAAGCATTTGTAGCATCGCGTAGACCGTACTCATTATAAATCCTTCAAAGTATTTTTTGATTGGTCAATAAGTAAAGTTCTTTCTTCCGATTGGTCAATCAAAAACTTTAAAGCATTTGTAGCGCCAAGTGGAGTTTGCTGAACGCGACTAATATTAAAAAATTTGTTCGGGTTGCTTGAAATTTCTAAAAAAAGTAAGTTACAGCGAGATAAATATTTATCGAAGTTAGAAAAAAAAAAACAAGAATTTTGCGTGCAAAAAATGCATACCACTTGAACAGATCTAAATTAATTTAGTATGATTATTTAGTGAGATTTTGTTTAAATTTAATGATTATATATATAAATTAAATGATAAATTAAAAATACAGAAGGCCGGTTTCACCAATGCCAATTACAATACTTGCATTGTGAAATTAACCAATCAGCGTGAAACTAACCAATCGTATTCGCTATTTAGTAAAATTGACCAAACAATTTGGCATTGGTGAAACCGGCTCAAAATGTATTATATGCAAACAATGCATTCGATGCAACATATGCGAACTCTTCTTTCTCTCATATCCGATTAAAAAAAAATTTTTTTATTACTTTCCCCTCCTCCTTCCTCCCTCTGCCATCACCGTTTCGTCAACGATATAAACAGTATAACCTCCGGTATATTCTGAAATGATCCCTAAAAATCAGTAGAGATGTCAACGCAACAACCGTCGACCACAGTTTTCCATCCTGCGACGTAAATCTCATCAGGTGTCAGTGATAATTCTCGGGCAACCATGGAATTCGTGCGAAATCTCGTTGGCTGTAACCTGAAACGATCGTTTCTCAAGGCATCCATAATACATCTGCAATACGTGCGATGCATCAGGTACATACGAAGTCAACGAAATAAATTATAGATTATTTAGCGATTTGAATTATCCTATGTTACGATTAATTATTGACACAAAGAGAGAACTTCATTTTTGAATGGAGACCTTACTATGACGTCGATTGTTGTACATCAATTTTTGCTTGCCCTGTTTACATGTAGAATTAGTTTAGAAGAGAAAAAGAGGGGGGAAAAAATATTGTTACAATTTATAGCGATTTTGATTGGATACATTCAGTGCATATTAAAGCCATACACAAATTGATGTAAAGATGTGTGTTTGATATAACACAGAAATGAGCGAAATCCTTAATACATTTTATTGTGCTGTTAAATAAAACATGTACTTTATAATTCAAAATATTTACATTTTACTTTTATACTCATATTGTCAATATATAATAGCTTTAATATATCAGTAAATCATAGTGCATTCAATTGAATTTGCCATTATTCATTAAAATAATTTGCGTTGTTGAAATACAAATATAAAGAGTATTTATATTTATGTTAGTTGAGTTGGAATTAAACTAACAATAAGAAATACTAACAAACATAAATGTATAAAACCAACTTGTTTCAATGGACAGAAAAGAATAAACTCATAGTGAATTCAGTCACTCGCATTATATTAGGATGCCTTCATTTAATGACGTAACTTGACACAACTATTATTCTGCCTTTGTTACTCATGAAATACAAAGAAAAATAGAACGACATTTGTGTTGACTTATATCACTGAATGGAAGGTACTCCAAATCAGTTCACTAAGGCTGCTTTAAATAGAGTATCTAAATGAAATGGCATAATACAGTGTTTTCCACTTAATTCCTTGTCATGCAGAGAAAAATAAAGATAGAATAATTTGAATTGATTTATGTTACAAAATGGAAAACATCCATAATCAACTTTGACAATGAAATAATATATGTATATTCTATTAAATAATATGACTATGATGTAAGGAGACAAGGTGTATAATTCCTGAGGATATACAATAGGAGAGTAAATTGTGACCAAAATTTGATTAGCTATTCCAATATGCCAGCACTATTACATGCAGGAAAGTGCCAAAATTTGATTGGTTGTTTTCAGTATTGCTATCGCCACTATGCGCAATGATACACCTAGTATTCTTACATCATAAATATGACAATGTTATTTTGGGTATTTAATCGTTTAAAATATTCATATGTTTTTACATTTAATCTTGCCAATTACAGCAGCTTTTATGCACTAATCTAGTATAAAGCAAGTGACCAAATTCACTATTAAATTTGCATCCACGATTGCCTTTTGATAAACTTAAACAAAGAAGATTGTTTATGAATTTATCAAAGGTATTAAAGTTAATTTAGTTTGGAAAAATAACAGCACAAAAATAAAAAATTAGGTGTAGTTATTCCTCAGTTGAATCAGTTTTTAGATTTGAAAATAAATTGCAACAGAATAATTGTTATTTATGTATACATATGATGTTGTTTGGTTTTTATTATTAGAGGCTTTCTCTAATATGCTATTACTGAAATTTGAAGTTTCAAGCCATAAGAAATTAACCAATCACAATTGAATATGAGAAGAATAATTGATTATGATTAGGCAATTTCTTATGAGTTAAGACTTAGATTGGGTTGTTCCACTTTTCAATAAACTTCAGCTCACTGTCTTATTCTCTTATGCTCTTATTTTTTTATTCTTTATCCAATAGATAAATTATCACATAGTTTATCTGAAGATGGAACAAGCCTTTAAGAACTTAAATAATTATTGTGGAAAACTTTTTTGTCACAGTTAATTAGCTATTATTATATTCACAATCATTAACAATATCTAAATTAAAAATTATATTATGTCCTATGGCATTATTGCTCTCTTTTTATTCTTTGTTCCTAGAGTTGGTTCCTTTAAGTATCTTACATTGTGATATCATTTATAATTTTTTCTCAGTTAAAAATTAAAATTAATTAAATACTACAGATTACCATGAAAAATTGCATGAGCTTTAGACACTTATGATAATATTTAATTATGTAATAATATTTGCAATAAAAAAATGTTTTTGTAGATTAGCTGAAGTCGGCAAACTAGAAACACCAAAGTTACAGGGAAAATATGAAACAGGTCAATTGATTTTACACAGAGTTTTTGGTTACCGAGGTGTCATTCTATTTCCATGGTTGGCAAGAGTATATGACAGAGATATATCTAATAAGAAGGATGAGTATGTATAGTTATTTATAGTTATATGGATAAATATATCTATTTGTTTTTGTATATAAATATTATGCACAGATAATTTGTACATTTAATTACAGAAAGGATAACAGCAATTTTAACAGTGTCGGCGAGAAAGAAGTAAAAGGCAGAACACATACATTTTATCAAGTTTTGATTGATCAACGTGATTGTCCTTATATAGTAAGCAACGTTCAGAAATTATAGATCTATTTTTTATTTTTGTACTAGACTGCACTTTCTTTCTCATTATTACCAAGTAATATCATTCATATATTTATTCCAAAAGTGTACACTAATTCAGTTATAAAAAATAGATCCTGTCTTCAGACTGAAAACTCGTAAAATAAAATAAATATAGTTGAAGAGTTTCACAAAAGTGAGAAAGAAAATGTTATTGCATTCTATAAAGAATTGACCTAATATTTTATTACTGTGATTAACATGTGCCTAATATATATATATATATATATATTTATTTATTTGCAGCGTGCTCAAACAGAGGCAGTTACTTTCTTGGGCAACCATGAGAGCAGTCGCAGCTTGTACGCAATTCCTGGATTAGATTATGTCGCTCACGAGGATGTACTGCCTTATACCACAAACGAGAAAGCGGCGCTTCAGCATGAACTGTTCGATAAATTTCTGATTTATCATCCAGACAAGGAGCCATGCTTTGTGGCGCAGGAGACCCTTCGTACGTGGCAGAAAAAGAATCATCCGTGGCTTGAGTTATCAGATGTACATAAGGAAACGACTGAGAATATTCGCATTACCGTTATACCGTTCTACATGGGTTGCAGGGAGAGTCAAACTACTTCTGTATATTGGGTGAGTTGATATAATAAAGTTAGATATCTTATTCCATTAGGAAAGGGATTAGAATTGAGTTAAACGTTAATTCTTCATTATATCTTCTGGTTTACAGTGGCGTTATTGCATTCGACTAGAAAATTTAGGTGAGTTGAGCGTGCAATTGCGTGAAAGGCACTGGAGAATATTCAGCTTGTCAGGTACGTTGGAAACTGTTAGAGGAAGAGGTGTAGTGGGTCAAGAACCTGTGCTATCGAAAGCTTTACCTGCTTTTCAATATAGCAGTCATGTGAGCTTGCAAGCTCCTAGTGGTCATATGTGGTAAGTATAATTACTTGGCTGCTTTGCTTTTAGGAGACATTGATACAAATATTGTTCTATGAATTATTGACAATCAATGTATAATAAAAATAAAATAATACTTTTGTCGATTGTATCTCCTACAAGCAAAACTCCTGCAGCCTTAATTTCTTGTAAATGAAAAAAGGCGTTATTTACTTAATTGTTCTCAACGATTTTGTTTTCAGGGGAACATTTAGGATGGAAAGAGAAGACGGATATGCGTTTGATTGCAGAATTCCACCATTCTCCTTAGAATCGAAAGCAGAGCCATCCACGCCCAATGTAGAAATCTGATTCTTTAACGAAGGATGATTTAATAATTATAAGTGATGATTAGTTAGATAAATATATAACAATTATTAGATGACGATAATATAGCTTCATGTACAATCAATGATTGATAAGTGTGAATCTTGTGATAACTCGGAAATTAATTTCGCGGATAGTTTCAATAAAATTATACTGTACATACTTTCTCTGGAAAAAAAACCCTGTTACGTAATCTCATACATAAGAACATATCTAGCGTTCGACATTCATTTTCTAACACATCTAATTTTAATGAAATTTAATAACATGTAAATGTAAAAAAATTAACTCTTTAAATATATTGAATATGTAAATACAGAAAGAATACTCAATCAATGTGGGTTTTGCAATTTTATTTTTATAAAATTGATTTTGCTTGAAAAAATTCAAAATTAAAATATCAAATAAAAAATTGAAAAAATTAAAAAGACGTAAAAATGATAAAAGGCGAGAAAGAAATTTTTTACGATCTGTTTACGTTTTATATAATTTTTTTTGAACTTCGAAAATGTTTATTTATCCCATGGAATGCGTCTGAGGAAACTGTGGGAGGGTCTTATGTAACCACTTAAAAAGATCCCCCGCACCCCCGAAATGAAAAATCATGGATCGCGTGTTTTGGCCATCCGATACGGACAGATGCGGAACACAGAGGAGAGGGAGCGAGCGAGATAGAGCGACATAGATCTTGCTTTGTCTATCGATCACGGGATAAAAGCGAGGTGCGCCGTTTCCATAAACGCAGCCTAAAGCTCGAAGCCGAGCAGTTGGAGGCGTTGGAGCTACAACGCGATCATTGACTTGGCTGTTTTTGGCGTCGCCTAGGTGTGCTTGCCGCATCCGTTACGATGGTTGTTTGTAAGTTTGCGTATGATACTCTAAGTAGATTAGGAAAATGTCACCGCTGCGATGGAAATGTTTGAGGCGCGTGGAAAAACATCTGGCCCGCGTAAAAAAGCCTGGGATTAGACGCGATGAATCGATAGACGCGAGGATGTAATTGACCAGTTTTAACCTTTCCAAATATGCCCGATCTTTTTCTCTCGCGGCTTGCCACACCCTCGAATGTTATTAATAATTTCAAAATCGCCACTCGCGAACCGCTTTTCTGCCATATCGAATTGCGCGAATGTTGGCATCTTTGTTTCGAATAGAATGTTTACTTACACGACGATACTGATAGCGCATTTTTTTCCCGTATTACGCGCAAACAATATAATAATATATGGATTGAAGTAAATAAACCATGTAGAATTTTGAATTTAAATTTAACGTTGCTCTTCTTTTTTCTACAGGTCCATTAACTCCCGAGGTTCTCGATCAGCTACGTGCAAAATTTTATGCTGATAGTCGCAACGTATTGGCACAGAATGTCTGTACGAAAACGAATCCTATTGAGGCTTGTGCCTCAAGAAAAATCCTGGAAGAGACCCACCATGTCTTCACTCATAAAATTGAGACTGAGGGCAAGCCTGTAACTAATCAGAAAAATTCTGGAAGATGCTGGCTGTTTGCCATCCTAAACGTCATGAGAACTAGCTTCATGAAACAGCATAATCTAGACGAGTTTGAGTTTAGCCAAGCTTACCTATTTTTCTGGGATAAGGTTTGTTCATTTTTAGTACACGACATACGAGGTTGGGAAGTAACTAATTATTTGTAATTAAATTACAGTTAAAGTTTAGTAATTTTAAATTAATTTCGTCTTTTTTCTCAATTGTAATTATAACTTATTTATATTTTTTTTGTAAATAATAATAATTTGAATTATTTTAATATTTTACATATTTTAAATGTATTTATCAATTTAATGTGATTGGAGAATCTGAATAGTAGTGTTAGTGCTGCTATATTGGTTGTGTATAAGACAAAGGAGTTCAAAAGACAAACAGTAATTTAATTTTGCTAATGCTACTGATTCTTTATCTCTGTGTTAGTGAATTATCTTTATAAATATTACATTAGTAACAGTGTTTTTACAGTTTAATCTTGTTTATTATCAATGTCTATTGATTCTTTCTAAAAGGCCATCTACAATGAGATTAATACAGTGTAGTAAATAAAAAATTAATCACAATAGAAGTATATGTATGACTGCTTACTTATGCAATGTTGCTCCCAAAGAACGGCCCATAAAAGTAAATTATCTGTATGAGTATCATAAGACAGCAAGATATAAGTAGTAAGCAAAGTAATCACATTAGAGAATGTAAAGTTACTGTCTTACATTTTCTATCGTGATTGACTAATTTGCTTGCTGTTTATATTTTACTGCCTTATATTTTTCTATGAGTTTTTAGCTTAATTTTCTTTTTTTTTAAATATAATTGTATGTAAATAACATAAATCTTTTTCTTTATTGGTCCTAATAATATCAAAATATTACCTGTGTTGTTTTCTGTAACAAAAATAACTGAAAAGTAACTAACTCTAACTCGTTATTTTTTTAAGTCGCTAACTTCTAACTGTAACTAGTTACTTTATCTTTAAAAAATTAGCTGAAAAGAACGTGCCTTTTACAGTTAGAGTAAAAAAGTACTGAATTCCAATAGTTATTTAAACTCAACTTAACTCTCTATTAGAACAAAAGCATACTTGATTTATATATATATGTCGTTGGTTGCAAACACCGTCATTGTTCATTTTATTGTTATAACATTGCAGCCTGCTGTATTTCTTTTGTAGATAGAACGTTGCAATTACTTCTTGCACAATATCGTAAACACTGCGAAGCGCGGTGAGGCAGTCGAGGGCCGTTTAGTCAATTTCCTGTTGACCGATCCTACCTGTGATGGTGGCCAATGGGACATGATTGTGAATCTGATAACTAGACACGGTGTTGTGCCGAAAACGTGTTTTCCGGAATCATACAGCTGTGAGTCTAGCGTTCGTATGAATAGCCTGCTGAAAAGCAAGCTGAGAGAATATGCCAAGGCTCTGCGAGACATGATCGACAACGGTGCGTCTGATGATGAGCTGAAGACACGAATAAATGAGCAGATGACGGTAATCTATCGGATAATCGGCATCTGTTTGGGTGTACCTTCTGAGAAGATTACATGGGAATATTATGACAAGTCGAAGAATTACAACTGCGTGGGTCCGATCACGCCACTAGAGTTTTACGAGAATTGCGTGAAACCATATTACAATGTAAACGATAAAGTATGCCTGGTAACCGATCCACGACCGGGCAATCCTTATGGGAAACTCTATACCGTAGATTGCCTGGGAAATGTCGTGAGTGGGAAAACTACTCGCTACAATAATCAGCCAGTGGAATTACTGATGAAACTGTGCGCCGAGAGTATCAAAGATAACGAGCCTGTTTGGTTTGGTTGTGATGTTAACAAAAGATTAATAGATAAACATGGTATTCATGATATAAACACTTACAATTTCGAACTAATGTTCGGCACCGACATTCACCTTGGGCTTTCTAAAGCCGATAGATTGCTTTATGGAGATTCTATGATGGTACACGCAATGGCATTTACGGCTGTTTCAATAGATGTAAATATTTTCCAATATTTTTTTCTATATTGAATATATCAAATTTAAGCAATTTTTATTAACAGTTCAATAAAAAAAAATTTTATAATTATTGTAAAATTCTTTAATATGATTGATCTTGCTATTAGATTCTTATTGAATCTAAATATATAAACCAATTATATTAAAAAACAGTTGCAAAAAATTGCCTTTTCTGTTCAATGTTGCAATGATTTATCTAATATACGAATATTATTCTGTTTCAGCGAGAAGGTAAAATAAAGAAGTTCCGGATAGAGAATTCATGGGGCGAGGATCATGGTCAAAAGGGTTACCAGGTTGTGACAACCGAGTGGTTCGCTAATTTTGTCTTTGAGGCGGTCGTAGATAAAAAATACGTTCCTGCGGACGTGATGGCTGTATTCAATCAGGAACCAATCGTTTTACCTGCCTGGGATCCTATGGGCACGCTCGCTCATTGATGTTAAAGTGATTTAACTAAATGCGATGGCAAGCCGTTTTATTTTACAAAACATTTCAAGCATAACTCGAGAAAACGAAATATTTAATAAAAATTCCGGGGGCAGTGATTGTACAAATATACCAATATTTTATACCTTATACAAGAGAATGCAGCAGTATTGATAAGTGGCTTTGTATTAAGTCCATTTTGTTTATTACAGTATACGAGGGCAACGTTTAGTTAATCATCAAGACTGAATACATGAGTTACCATATTTGAAATCACGAAATAACTATCGTTTAACGCATGCGTTAAAAAACCGCAGTTTCCGATAAAAACGGAAGTATATTACGTTGTATCGCGTACTTTATTTGTAGGCAATAATGTATCTGTTTTTAACATAATTTATCATTTATGAATAACTAAATGGTTGTTTCAGTACTTCGTTTTTAACATGCGTGAAAAACTATATCTCTTATAAACAAAAATAATATAGACTATGCAAACAATTTCCCGTCATATTATATACCTGCGATTTAACAAATTTCTTATTTAAATGCTGTATTGTATAATATAGTATAGAAGCGCTCGTATTTCTGTGCATGTTAATTTTAAAAATTCGCACATGTACACATTACATAATAAAGCAATAGAGAGAAAGAAATAATATAGATAGATATGTAAAATTTAATAAAAACTTGCCGATATAATTAAAAATTTTTGCTCAATAAGCTGTTTTAAATTTATTACTTTCCTACTACTTTACATTCAATAATTTAATTTTTTAATCGAAAAGATAATGTTAAAGAAATTTTAGGACCAATATGTTTGTAAAATAATATATTATCAACATGCTTACAAAATGCAGATAGTAAATTTCCTAAATTTTTGAAGATATATGCAAAGATTTCAACAAAGATTTCTTTTGCTGTTTGTATTGCTTGTAACTATATCGCAATTTGGCCCATACACCCAGACACATGTTTTGGAGACGAACGTCCTTTTCTTTGAGTGCAAAATTGTAAATTCTCTGTATCATGTACTTAGGTGTAGTAAAATTGCCACATTGAATGAAACTTAAGGCAGCATACAATCTGCAACGGGCAACAAGGAGAGGATTGTCAAGGCGCATTGCCAATTCAAACTGCTTCACTGAAATTTTGCCTGCCATTTTAGCCTGTGTACAAGATATGTCAGATTAGTAAAAGCATATTACATAATTTGACAAAAAAGCCAACAGTAACTTACGCAGTGATCAAATTCTTCCCCCAATGCAGAAAACGCTCCTCCAAGCGTGGACAGCCAAGACATAGCATGATCAACTTCTTGTCTTTCTACAACCATTTGCATTAATTTTTCACTCCTAAGAAAGGATAAATGTAAAAGACTATAACAGTTTAAATTAGTGTTGTAAAATCACTACAAAACTTGCCATTTGTAATCCAGGAATTGACTTTTTGGTATTCTCAATCTTATAAGTATTATAAGCGAATGTTCTTCTTTAAATGGCTTGTCACATGCTGTCTGAAAATGTTTCAACACTGTCATAGCACTCTTACGATAAACGTATGACTTTGATATCATTGAAATATAGGCTGAGACGAAGTAGGAATTGAGTCCTTTTTTGCATAGACAAACTGGTTTTGTAAATCTACATATACAAAACTCATCATTATCCTCTAGAAATTGTGTAAACCATTCACTATGTTCTGTATACCTAAATACACTATGTAATTTGACCGTGACATCATCAAAAATCATACGGTCTCTATATACAATAAATCGTATGCGATTATTCATATTTTGTCTTAATTTACGAAATTCTATATATTTTGCAGTATTATTGCATTGGACTCTTCATGACACTGATAGAATCCATTTACAGAGTCCATTAACGAAAATGTATTTGGAGCTATTAGATATTTTCACAATTCGAGGATTATCTAAAATTGAGCTTTGCAAGCAAATTTGTACTTGAACTTCTAAATTCCATTGGCAATTGCTTGAATCATTCTCCAATGCGTCCATGACCGCTCGATAGAAATGAAAGAATCGTACGCGAGGAGTGTAAACATAAAATTCCTCTAGTTTAGCCAGCTGTTAAATCAATGATGCGAATTTCAACCCATTTGCAGCTAGTATCCCTAGAAATGAGAATCTGGTTAATTTTGTCTTATTTTTGATTGGCTTGATAAAAAATGGCGGCACCAATCAAATGATGAGCATGTGAAAAAAATTGAAAAGTACGTGAATGTTCAGCTGTAAAAAATTAATCATAATAAAACTAATCTGTGCTTCACGGGTTTTCTCCATGTCTTGGTCCATTCTTGATGTGCCAACGTTTCGTGGGCCTTGCAGTCCACTTCATTAGGACGAGGAGCAGCCTGATACGAAACGTTCATCAAGAATGGACCAAGACATGGAGAAAACCCGCGAAGCACAGATTAGTTATATAGAAAGCATCCATGGAAGCATCAAGAAGATAATCAATCATAATCTGTTATTCTCCTCACATTCTATTATGATTGCTCAATTTCTTATGGCTTGCAATTTATTTATACCCACACAAACTTGCATAGCTGCATAAACGTACGCATAAAGAAAATTATCCAATCATATTTTACGTGCGTCTTCATATGAGAAATGCAATTGGATAATTTTCTTTATGCATACGTTTATGCGGCTATGCAAGTTGTATGGATTTACCCTTACACTTATTTTCATTGTAAACGGCTCTTTATACAAAAGAGCCATATAACATAACCTCTATGCCTCTATCATGAGAGCGTGGTAAACTGTTGATCTGTGATCAAAGGTAACAGAAATCTGAATATTAAATTAATGAAAAAAATAGAAAAGTGATAATTTAAAAGATTCTAAAAACGTGGATTCAAAGAAGGAGACAGGAAAGGATCGGCTGTTGCATTACCCATAATAAGGTTATGTGATTATATACGGATAATCTAATAATCAAGATGCTAAAAACGTTCAGACTTGGTCACAAACTTTGCCGGGTTCATCGTGGTTCTAAGGATCCTGTGACGCGAGTGCAAAGAAGGCTATTCTTGTCGGAGGCGTATCGCTGCGAGGAAACATGGAGTCGTAGGCTGGAATCGCCGCTGTTACAGAAGATCGAATCGGCGTCGATGTACGTCCAGATAGAACAAAAGTATGGAAGCATCGGCAAAGTTAGCGCCGTCGACGTCGACATCTTTGTCAACAGTGTCACTGACAATCTGTATGTCGATGAGGTGATAAAGATTTTGCATAATCTCAGGCAATCTGTAGAAACAACGAATATACTGGATTCCACACATCATGCGGTAATACGATATTTCTTGCAGCACAATAACATCCAAGAATTGCTTGAAGTGCTAAATGACAGATTAAATTATGGTATTTTTCCTGATTATTTCGACTACAACATGCTCATGGATCACTTAATAAATAGGAAGGATTATACTTCTGCTGCAAAAGTGGCAAGTTTAGTCATGTTGCAGGAAGATGCAGGTCATCCTATCACTAATGCATTGTGCTTATATGCATGTCATAGATATCTAGAAAATCCTGATGATTGGAAGAAACCCGAGGTTCCAGTAGATACTTCAGAGGAAGTGAAAGTACGTGTAGGATATCTAAGAAATTCATACTTTGACGATCATTTTGATCTCACTGATCCGAAAGATCTTGTTGGCAAGACTCTAAACTTTCAGGGGAAGCATAGAACAGATGCTATAGGGAGATCTTGCCAATTAAGAGGCTTGATATTGTATAAGAAGTATGACGATGTATTAAACTTAATAAAGAAATGGTTAGAGATGAAGCAAGACAAAATAGTTTACGAAGATGTATTTGAATTAATATCAAAAGATAATAGTGGACTCCAAGATCAAGATGCTGAAAAGTTCAAACTTGTGGAGGCTCAATTGTCTATATTGAAGGAGAAACAAAATCTTAAAGAAAGCTTTATTGAAGCGATAGAGAATCTTGTTAAAGCGGCTATAAATGAGGAAGCTGAAAAGGATATTTCTAAACAATGTCAGGTAATAAATATTAATAAAAATAATTTTTTTTGAATTTAATTACTTAATATCAATATATACAATAAATTATAAAATTGCCAAATATACTCTGAATTTTCAGGCTTATCTCGATTGGGAACATAAAAGAATTTCAGTATTAGAAGCGCAAATGAAAGAAATAGACAAAGAAAGAAGAATTAATAATATCAAGAAAATAAAGGAAGATTTAGAAAAGAGAGAACAATTCTTGACATTCTTTGATAAAGAGGAAGAAATTGAATTGAAAATAGAAGAAATACAAGAAAAAGAACGCAAACAAGATGAACGTATTCATGCCATGCACAATAGTGCAAAGCATTTAAGAAAGTTAATTACTACAGAGTCCTACATACCACCGGACATTAAAAGTAAGAAATAAAAGTGTATTATATAAAAAAAAGGACATATACACATATGTATAGAGAATCAGAACAAAAAAAAATCGGAACTGTTGTCTCATTGTACTTTGATATTATGTGTGTGTGTGTGTGTGTCTCATATATATTTATCTTATGAAAGTAATTTTCAAGGAGAGTATAAAATATTAAACGTTGATTTTACCCTTATACACATTCTATATTTTGTACATGTTCTTTGTTTGAAAGTGATGTTTTAGCAATTATTTTATTTACAGCCGCAAGTCAGATCTTCAAGTTGCGAGAGATACGAAAGTTGAACTCGATACTAAAAAATTATTAGGCTTTATAATAAATAATGTCTCTTTGAGCATTGATGTTAATAGCATGTTTTATACTCTTGGCCCGAGGCTAATAAAAGCCTAATGCCTGACGACTCCAGACCAAGGCACGTTTGTTTACAGTTAACTTAGTAGATTCGTGGAGACTCTCACGAGCAATATCGCGTGATATTCTGTTGGTTGCGTAGCTAAAAAATGTTTGGTCTTTAATGCATTCGATCGTATTCGTTTATATTCTGTAAAACAGTAAAAAAATGTCTTTATAATTTAGGTTATCTTATAGAGAATTCAATATGTTTAAATATTTCTCTACACAATTATCGTAAAAAATGAGTTTCATACCTGTATTAAACTCCCATCTGGTCCTGAACATTACAATTCGCAAAATGACGCTGTACTGTACATAACAATCACGAGGCTTTACTTTGAAGTTGTGCGGTTAATGCGGCGGTTTCTTGTTTCATTTGTTTTAAATCGGCAGTTATTCTTTCCAAATTAGCACCGACGTTTTTCGCGGACTCGGAATCGATCTGAATAAATGTTAGATTGAATGTTAATTTTCTGGGCTACATAAACCTACTTTTCTTAATCCTTCTATCATTGCATCTTACCTGTTCTTCCAAATCTCTGATTTCTCGTATTGTCGCACCTGTTTCTTCAACTAAACTTACAAGTTCATTACAGTCTGAATGTAACGTCGCTAATAATTTGTAAGCCTTCCGCGAAGCTTCGTTTGTTCTTGCATCTCTGAATATTAATTCATCTACGACGGTAAAGGATCTCTCCAATCTTCCGGTAAGCGTATTGATTTCCTTTTGAATTTCACGAGTATCTGCCAGAACCTTGCTTATCTCATCTCTCTGTTTCCTGACATTATTTATTATTTCTAAAATTCGTTGGGTGTATGCAGATCTATTTACTTCCTTAGGAAGTTTCTGAACTTCTGCGACCAACTGTGAATACTGTTGGTCTTTATTCCGACATTCTTCTTGAAGTTCTTTTTCCTTCTCTTTTAACAATTTTATCTCGTCCAGTTTCTTTTGGCTCGCGTTCTATAATAAAAATGTAATCATTTTTTTAAATATAAATGACTCTTATCTCAAAATTTACTTAATTTTGTATACTTACTGCTTTTGTGGAATGCTTCTCTCTTTCTTGTCTATATTTCATGATTAAGGGCACCCTATGTTTTTCCCATTGATTTGCTAAATTAATCAATTTGCTTGTACTAGCCTCAATTGCAGATTCCAATTTCTTTACATTCTCTGGCCCATCTTGAAGGAGTTCGTATGCTTTTGCTTTGATTTTTTTTTGTTCCTCATTGATTTTTAATTCCTTCTCTTCATTTTGACCAGTTATTGTTGCTTGAGCTAATCTGGTGGTCAATTTTTTAATTTCGTTTTGTAATTCTTCTATATTTATTCTAAGACTTTCACATTCTGCTTTCATCTTTTCTGTTTCAACTTCCTGTTTCGCCTGATTTCTTAATGTTTCTTGATCTGGAAGCACTGGATGCATTGTAGATTCTGGTTTCACCTGAGATTCCTAAAAATTTAATGATCGTAACGAATATGTAAAATATATAATAGTTATTTTCCATTTATATCAAAATTTAGATAATTCTTATTTGTGATATCATAACTCAGTTGAATGCACGTTTCCTTTTCGTTCTGGCAAGTGAGGCTCAACCGTATGCTTTATTCAGTCTTGTTAACTCATATTAAAAGTGAGATTATAAACTTGTCTTGTAGGTATAAAAATACCAATGTAAGCGAGTACTGACGTCATTATCCGAGTATAAAATACTCGTATAATTTTAGATTCAGTATCACTTATATGAAAACGGAAAGCAACTAATCAGCTATAAAGTATATATACAAGATAAGAATATCTTGTATGCTTACTGTTGAAGTTTGTGTCTTCTTCTCTGACGAGAATTTGCTAAACTCTTTAACAATATTATACGCATTAGAATAAGCAGGTTTTTCAGAGTGTTGGCTATTAAGCCAATTTATGCGTTCCATAATATCTGTCGGAGAAGTATTAAGCGCTTTTGCATTGTACAATATCATTGAAGGTAAAAAGCACGCAATGTCTTGCATTTGTTCAGGCACTGGTTGTAAATAGCGCATACAATAGTCTTTATAATCTGCAATAATAACGGTCGTCATTGCATTAACATTATCTGGCAAAAGTAATCCAAGTAATATTAATATTGCATTACCATCTTCGATATTTGCTATTGGTACTTCGATATTTACAGACACATAAGGGTCATTCGCTCTTCCTCTATTCCTAAATCCCTGTTTATGACAATAATGCGGTAACCATGGTATGGAGAGTCCTTGGGATATTGTAGATGCTACCGATTTCTCTAATAAAGCGACTTTACTGATGGATTCGTTTACGGTTTTCTCAGTCTCCTTTGGCAGTTTTTCAATGAGAAACATAAATACTCTTCGCAGATCTGCTTCTGAGTTATATAGGAATGTCTGATAACCGATGTCACCTCTGTATCCAAGCTCCTATAATTTTGATTAGATAATGGAAATAAGCAAAACCACATGAATATATTTTGGTCTAAGACAAAATATATTTACCATGCATGTTTGTGCAAGAGTAGCGCCCAGTCGAAAGCGCGCTGCCATATTTACAGGTAATATAGTAGACAAACCTAAACCCGGCCTTATTGCTTCTAAGCATCTTACAGTGGCTTCCACAACTAGTTCAGTGTTAAAGCTACTAAGATTCGTTATGTTCTCTTCAATGTCACTGAAAAGAAATATTTACTTGTAATAATCAAGGAACTAAGAAACACAAGAATCAAGAGGGGTTCATTTATCACTGCGTTAGAATTTTCTTTCTTGCTTTTGCCAAATATATACCTATTTCACTTCAAGTAAAAAAAGTGCATACTAGTTCAGCTATAAAAAAATAGACTTATACTCGAGAGACTTATGGGATGTTATAAAATTTATCTAAGGCGAAAAGGCAGTAGGTATCTATTTCATTCTACTTCAGCAATAAAAACAGACATACAATCAACTTTGTGGCACATTATAAAATTTCTCTAAAGCAAGAAGATAGAGAAAATATCGTCTATTTCATTTTTATACTTATAAGATAAAATATCTCGCGAACTGAGAAATGTAGGAGTCATAGGCGACTCGTGGCATCTTCTGGAGTTTCTTCAAAATAAGAAGATAGAAGGTATCTATGTCATTCTTATTTTTATAAGGCTTTTCGTGTTATATTAATATTTTTCTGAGTATTAACTCAATAATTTTCGTCTGTTTCGAAATCAACGATTCAATGATGTCAAAAGACATGATCGTGCGGATGAGCTCACGTGCGCGATGCCTCTATTCGCGAGGATATCGCCGAAACACCGCCCACCTTATCGCCGCCGCAAGGAAAAAAATCAGTGGCGAACCGATCGGAGCCGCTGAATCTGGACACTTACCAGCCTATTTGTCGCAACGAGTGAATTATTATATTGTCGATCTCCTCCATCCTACGTAAAAAGATGAAAACTCTGAGGCGCCGCTACCGCCCCGTTGTATCGCGTGTTTATAAGGTCCGGCTCGATTTAATCATCAGGATCTAACCTTCCGGCGAGCGTGACAAGCGCTCGCGAGCGGACATTTGCACAGCACGCGCCTGTGTGTCAGGTGTATGGTATGTATGTATTTATGTATGTATGCACTGCAGTGTATTAATTCGCTGGGTCACAGTAGCGGCCCGACTTATCGACGTTTATTTTTTATTCAAATACTATCAACTTTACAGAAAAACTGCAAGAGACAAAAATCATTTATTTTCTTCTCATAGAACTCTAAGAATTCTTTCAGAATTTTTTATCAACTTTTTAGTACTGCATTTTCTTATTTTCGATAAGTCAGGCCGTCACTATGACCCAACGAATTAATGCACTGCACTGTACATACGTGTGTATTTGTTGACAGGTGGCGTGGCAACATTTCAATACTGCCAATCGGAGGCATTTTTGCGAATTTTCTGACAGCGGATGAATTCAGGGTATCAATCATGAAACTTTATTCTTAGGATGGAAAGTAAAAAATGAACATTTTAACCATTGAAGGTAATGGAGAAATTTTTCACTTTTCACTTTTCATCTTAGGAACAAAAAAATTTATAATACAATATCTTTATATCAAATCATTTTATAAATATATGAAATGATAATGAAACTAATACTTAGCAAAAAATTCGTAAAATTTATCGGAAAACACATTAAAAATGTAAAAAAAAGCGTCGAGTATATTTTGCAGAAAAAAAGATACGAAAGATAATGGCGTAAAAAAAGAAGTAAAATTAAAATAAAATATTTCAAGTATCTCTAAAAAGTCACAGAACACAGTTCTTCGAGCGGCATCTTGAAGGCATTCTTATCATGCAGGCGTCCTTTGAGTACCTTTAAGACGGTGTTACATGGAATAATTTCTTATAATTATAACCTACATCGTAAGGGTGCTTTCAAGATATCACTCGGAGAACTGTGTTCTACTTTTTAAACAGGGACTTTTTAAACAGAGATATATTGAAATATTTTATTTTATAATATTTTAAATATAAATTATTAAATATAAAAATATTTTATTTTATATAAAAATTGTATTTTGTAGATCTTACATGTGTTTATACAAAATCGAACGTTTCGGCTCCGTTTCGAGTCATCAACGATGTTCAAATATTAGTTTCAACATTCGCACTTGCAATTCGCGTGTTCAATTCCAAGAATGTAGCCTAGAGAACCTCTTTAATTTCATCATTGTGAAGCCTCTTTTTCAATTAATAGCGGCTAAATGATCACTAATGAATGACGTACTGAATTAATCTATTGAACGTTATAAATAAAAATGTTCAAAGGACTCATCTTGAGCTGCAATCTTGGAATCACACATTAAATACATTCAAAAAGAAATATTGAGACAAATCGTTAAGAGAACTTGCGCTTACAGAATATAACTTTGAAATGATAGTTGTAGCATGAGTCAGAACATTGAAACATTGTCGAATAACAAACAGATTGTCTTTATAGTGTCAAAAAGAAATCATGATTTAAAAATGTATATAAATAGACAACTACAATAAATTAAATTAAATTAAATATGTCACTATGTACTAAATATGTCAAATTTTATTTAAATGTTGAAATAAACGTGGCATAGGAACTCACAATATCAGTTTTTTAATTTAAACTGTTTTCTTGATGTGAAGCATCATTTCGTTAACTTCTTCTCAGATATCTTTCTTTATCTAAGATGATTGTATTTTTCCATTTAAATTCATGTTCACAATCAATTCTATATTCCGTGATAACAGATGGATTTCCAGTTTTAGCTTTAGAGCCTCTTCGAGGGCAGAGGTTCGCTTATTTTGTATTTAATAGTGGTTGCATTCTTATTCTTTAGAGTTTATCAACACTCAAGGGAACTGTAGTTTAATGAATTCGAATGGCGAACGCGAAAAATCTCTGATGGGTGAGGCACCCAAAATTTTCGACATTTTACTAAAGAATTTTATTAAAGAATCTTAAACAATTCTATTCTTTGTATTTTATGTGAAATATTGAATTTAAAATATTTAAGTTATTCAAACGGCTGTGAAATCTTTTTAATTATACTTCAAAATTTTTTATATAAAATATATAAACTTTTTATTTAATTTTATTCACATTGTCTAACTTATACATAGAATAAATTAAATAATATATTAAATTATTATTATTAATCAATTCAAATTATTTAGATAATATAAAATTTTTTTATTAAATTTTTAAAAAGATTTCATACAAAATACAAATGATGACAATATAAAAAATTATTTAAAGAAATTATCGGTTAAATTTATACGAATTTAGTTTCTGCAGAAACTTTCAAAAATTTATATGTGTGTCAAATACACGTTATGAGTACAATATGAACTTTTTACTTAACGGTTCTCTATACTAACAAGAGATAATTTAATAATGTTGCATTAGCGAATGTCGTTACAGAAAATTTCTCGTGAAGGCCTTTCGCTATGTGGGCTAATCAAGCGATTTGAATAATTTTATTTGAATGAACCATAATCGCACTGCAATTGTATATGCAAATTTGTTATTGTTCCTTAATTCACTCTCTTTGATTATGTTATTTCAAGATCTTTTATTTAAAATTACACAAAATGCTTGTCGGAAATGTGTGTGTGTCATCATTATATTACTCTTATATTTAGGAAATATTATGTATAGATTTACTACAAATCTTGCTAGCAAAGTACATAGAATCTACCATAACCAAAATAAAAAAAAAATTTTGATATGTAATCGTGATTATGTTATTCTACTAATATATTACTCCTTCTAACGTGGACCTCCCACTATCGCAAATCAATTAAAATATTTTTATGGAAGAATTTTATTCACTTATTTTATATATATATATTGTTTTATATATATATATATATATATTGTTTTATTCTGCAGTTTAATAAATTGTACTATATAAACCGGAATAGTATTAAAAATGTTTTCAAATTACTATTAATGATATATAAAAATCTAAGGATTGTCTTCGGGAAACGAGGACTGGTAACTTTATCATATCGTGAGAAAACATGGAGCTTTCTAATTGCTTAACACATTTTAACACAAATGTACATAGGAATGTAAAAAGTGTAGTAATGCACGATTTAAATGAAATAGAATGCATTCGCTGTACACTGTCTGTTTTGGATAAAGTTAGATTAAATGTAACTTCTTCTCTTTGTATTGAATGAAAAAAAGTAAGAATATCGATTACCCAACGTCTTGAATGGCCGCCGCATTTAGTAATATGTAATTGTTATTATAGAAAACACAAGCTTAATTACACAGCCGATTAGTAGCTCTCGGGCTGAATACGAATGTATAGTATTAACTATTGTGGCAATTGGAATACAATTTGTGTTGCCGTGTGCCGTGTGTGTGACACGAAAGTGTCTAATAGCGTTTTTCATTGGCAGAATTAGTGTGCACTCAATGCACATTAAAGCTATTATACACTATTCTAATCTAAATATAAAAGTAAAATATCTCAATTGATAAAATACCCAATATGTATTTTACCAAATAGCACAATAAAATGTATTAAATATTTCGCGGTATAATTCGTTTCTATATTTTTATTAAACATACTTTATATCAATTTGTGTACAACGGCTTAAAGTGCACACTAGTTTTGCCAATGAAAAACGCTATAAGTTTCAATTAGGAAGTATCTACGATGCAATAAACGCATTTCTCGTTTTGAAATCAAATTGCGCGCCAAAATCTTATTGCGGCGCTGAAGTTGGCTGCGTGCGGCGCCGACGCGGCGCGCACGACGCGCGGCTAACTTCAAGCGCCGCGGTGAGAGATCAATTATTTGCGGCCAGTTCGCTCCGCACCGCTCCACTCTGCACCGTACCGTTCCTTGCCGTTTTGCTCCGCTCCGCAGAGCGCAGTAGCGCACAGTGTGCACTGTGCGTTGTTCTGTGCGCGACGCGGTAAGCGGTTGTACGCAGCGTGCTCGCTCAGCTGTTGTCTCGGCTGAAGTGAAGTGACAGTGCCGCATCGGTGTAGTGCACGATGTGGAAATCAATCTCGTGAAGGCGGCGGCGACGGTCGAGGTGGCCCGCGGTGAGTGGCAGCGCGTTGTAACTGCTGCTGCTGCAAATCCGTGAGTCGGGAAAGATGAACGGGAGTCTGGGGATAACGCGCGGTCCGGAGCAACATCCACAGCGGTTCGCGGATTACTTTGTTATATGCGGCCTCGACAAGGACTCGGGTCTTGAACCGGACAAGTACTTCGGTGAGTCTTTTACCTCATTCGCGCTTTCCTTTTGCGCCCTGACACCGCTCTCCTCGCTATTTCGTAGCTCGTTATTCTCGGCATGGAATAAAGCGAGAGAGAAAGAGGGTGAGAGGGACAGAATGTTCTACAATCGAAATAGAGCTTAATAGTCGTGAAGGATAAAATGTCAAAGATATAACGATGGTGTTAAAAATGATTCTTCATTCTGAATGTAATCTAGAATATAGTATATAATAAACAACAAATAGATATTATTCTGCAGATCTTTGTAAGAGGATTGCAATAATTCATCTAAAGGGTGCGACTATTGCATACAGTATGTTTCAAAATTATCAATTCACTTTGATAAGCATCAAAGACTTATCTAGAGCGACAATTGTTTCAATGTCAACAATAATTCCGACTACGATAGGAGTAATTAAGTCTTCACGATGTGTGTCTGGCGAAAATTTCAATTACTGTTCACAAGTTTAATGAAAAATTTCATTCGCAATAATTGGGCAGTATTACTCGAAGTTTAATTAATTTGTCAAACGATACTTCGAGCAAATTGAATTTAAAATGCATCTTATCTTGAGTAGGCTACCTGTGTGACTCATATTTGAATTTTACAAATTAATGTATTTTGCGAGTCACACACATACGCGCGCGTGCGCACATACACACACACAACGCACACAATAGACAATGCAGAATTAACAGAATGAAAGGCGCGCGTTTTGTTTTAAGTGCACATATAAATAAGAAGTGGGTCTCAGCAGTACTTTCTTGAAATTACTTTCTTGAACTTTCTGCATTCGAAATGAAACGAGGCTTTCGGGGGAAGAAGAGAACGAAGAACAATATAGAAAGCACAGTTTTCCTACGGACAATGGGAACATTGACAATTGATTTTTCTTCATGGGAGTATCTGAGTTCAGCATGCGGAATGGACCGCTTGGCCTTTTGTTGTTAGGCAACTGTACATACTGGATACCTTGCAATAGGAAGCCTCACAATACGTGAATGTGCAGCAAACGACGACCCTCCTGAGAAAACGCTAGGACGGCTTTCTACGAAAAAAATCGTCTCAATGAAAGAATTCTCCCTTGAGAACTCCCGTGACTAAAAGGGCCTTTGTATCCTTGTGACGAGTTGCTTGTCCTGCTGTCAGCTGTTAGATTACATTGTTTTATGAGCTTTGGTCCGTTGAGATTATTTGCCACGGATTTTAGTCTTGAAAATTGCTTGAGTATCTTAGTCTTGAAAATCGCAGATGAAACAGGAATAGTTTTTTTGAATAAATCTAGAGTAGTAAATATTTAGGATTTTTACGGAAGTACATATTTTTTGGCAATCGAATAGCGAATTTATTTATGTATTGTTTTAATATGATGTAATATTTATAATATAATCGAATTATATATCGCGGATTTGTGTAAAGTTTTAAGATTAACTCTTAGCGAGATTGGCAGCCAACATCCGTAGCGTAAAAATATCCATAAAAAAGAAGACTCGTGCCTGAGAGTAAGGTCAAAGTTTACATATGAGGAAAAAGAGCGAGACAGAGAGACTTTATACTACATTTTACATTACACAGGATATTCCATAAAAGTTCTCTAAATAACGAATATATTTCGCATAATTAATAGCAACCTTAATAAATCTAAACAATTTTTAAGATAAGATTGTTCGCATATATTTTATTATTCAGATAAAATAGAACAGAGAAATCTGTAATAATATTTTAACAGAAGTCTAATTTTGAAGTAAAAAAATTTGTCTAATATTTCTCTATATGATTTCAACTATTGGTTACCTCTTATTGCATTGTTGTTTTATTCTGGTTTTGTTTTGTAGTAAGCTTTGTAACAGCAATTTTGCTAACCATTTGCAACCTACTATTGTCTATTGTTGTTAACTATAGTCTATTGTATCATTTTATGTCTATTACTTTATTAACATGTAGTCTTTTTCATAAAGCTTTGCAATAAATTAAATTAAATTAAATTAAATTAAAATTAAATTAAACTTTTCTAGTCTTTCTCAAAATATTAGAGAAAAAAGTGATTATAATGTAGGCGTCTGTTCTGGTAATGTGAACTACATTAAAATTCTGTTATAATTAACATCATTTCTTTTAAAACATTTTTAACTTGTTTTTAGATAGATATTGAAGTTGTGAAACAATTACACTCTGATGCAATTTTTATTGACAATTAATGTTTATCTATTACGAGGTAATTATCAAAATTATTTCATACGATTTTCAGTATCAATTAATGTGATTTAAGTTCTTAAATAACGAGTTCATATCGTATTAATTCAAAATAGAAGATGCTATTCTTCTATTTTGTAATAAGTAAAAAAGCTTGAATAATTATATTTTCGCTGAGATATAATTAAATAACAAGGGTATTATAAAGCATTGTTTTTCGTTAAAAATCTTTATGATTATTATTTAAAAATGATTTTGAGAAGTCCTTAAAGATATTTGCGAAATTGGAAAGAGGTGTTCAATGATGGTTAAATATTCGCGAAGACGAGATCATTCTAAGAGTATTGCTTGGAGAACATGTTTATGAAAAGAAACATTTTAATATTAATATACGTTGTCGACGTTTAATATTAATATACGTTGTCGACGATAATTTATTAAAAATTTATTAAAAATTTAGTAAAAAAAATAATTTCTTCAATTTTAAAATAATTTCTTAATTTATAATGCTTTCTTCGCTTTTTTTTTAAATTATTATTAAGCTAATTTTTTCATAAAGTTGCGCATGTCAATAACTGATGATTGTCAATACGACACTTTATTCAGTTTGTTTAGTTCTTCATTTTATGCTTCAAATATGAAATCCAATAACTCGGTTAATTAGCGAGTGAGCGAACGAGAAATTCTCGATGTTAAAAGTATTTTGTATTCGTTAAACATGCAAATCGAAAAGCATTTCTTCTTGTTCGCAAAAATCTATTATACACGGTATGTTAAACATAGAAAATGTATATATTTTTCGATATGCAGTGAGAATAATTTTTAAAAATTGAATATTATCGTATCTCTTGAATGTTTTTTCTACTCTCTAATTTATAGAGTAAATCTCACTGCTAAAGATTGAAAATTGAGGTACTCTTTTTCAAGACTGGCTCAATTTTCATTCTTTAAAGTGAGATTTCACTCCAAAGAATTTAAAGAGTATTGTTTAATTAATTGATACATCTTATTGTTACATTTTAATCTTAAAGCTAATAATACTTTTTGTTTATTACATATTGTTCGGCTAGCTTACTTTATTTTTCTTTCGTTTATTTTTAACAGACTTGTCTAGTAATCTCCGTATGGTTTTTATTTTTTTTTTTCGCAAATATTAGCTGTCCATATTTTCATGCTTTATTCTTTTCATTTAGGACCTCACCCTTCTTTACGTACGTCTGAACAATGATCTGCAGAAGGGTCGTATTACCCCTAAACTTATTTTTAGTCTGTTAGATTTTGGGTATGAAATATTATTGGTGCTATAAAATTCTCTTTGTATGTTTTACCCTAATACGTTTTAAATTTAGACTTATTAATTATAACGAAAATCGTTTAATTTAGGGGCGCCACAAATGTAACACAAGCAAATTTGTTATACAAATAATTAAAAGTTGTAACAGATAACTTAACGTTTAAATGATAATAAATTTTAAAATAATTAAAGTTTTATATTTAAATAAATTTTAATTAAAAAATTGTATATTATTGAATAAATTTCTGAAAAGTTTTGATTTCTGAAATATTTAATCATTCACTGCTTAAAAATTTTAGACGTTTAATAAACTTTTTTTTTGCGCGAAACGAATTATTTCTTTTTATTTATCAAAGAGCATAAACATTTGTTGTACGTTTACGTGCATATGCATCGTATGAGACTTGGTCCTATAACTACTCTTCCGCCTTTTAAACGCATACTTAAGTGCCAGTAGCCCCTTCAACAAATGACCCCATATATGATGACATCATACGTGTTCGTAAGAAGGGGAGAGGCAACTTATTCGGATACGACACTTTTGGAAAGCGGAGTATACGAGAATGAAACAAAAAAATACAATTCTCGCAACTTTGGCATAAATCAGTTTTGCGATTTTGTCTTTTTTAAGTTTTTAGATAATGTTTTAATAATGTGTATTTTTGTATAAGAGAATCGTAGAACATCTGTTAATAAAATAACTTATTACTAAATGTATGTGCATTTTTTAATTTTTAATATATGCATTTTTTTCATTATTGTTTAATATAAGCTATAATTAGTTTGTTTTTATTTAATTAATTAACATAGAAGAAAAATCAGATTTTTCATAGATACTTTTATGAAAGCCGATAGGATTTAAAAATATATATATATTATTTTTTAGAAGAGATTGGAAATTGATTTAATAAACTGCTTTAGAAATCTCTTATTGTCTAGTAGATTATTTTTTAATTTGTTAATTTATAATGTCGTTGTAAAAAATGTTGTAATTTTATGTTGGAATTTAGATGTTTAATGTCAATCAAAATTATATATTTAACCTGATTATCATAGGTTATATACGCGTTAGGGTCAACGATAATTTTTTATGACTGCAGATAAGATTTTCTTCCACAAATGATGCTTTCTAACGTAAATCTCGAAAAGAGTAGAGAATACTATAAATTATATACTCCTCAATGTTGTTAAAACGATTTCCATTTTCCAGAAAGTTAATTAATTTCTCACAGAAACTCTTAATTAAGCATAACTCTTCTAAATTTTGTTTTATCGCATATTAAATACAACTATATATGATATAATACTATGAAATAATTATTTTCTAAAACTTTAGTTCTTTCTTTCACTATAAATATTCTCAACGTAATTGATTTATAATCAAGATTAATTGGTAATTAGTTACGATTAAAAACTTTGTTTACAATGGAAAGATTTTAAAATTAAAAATATTTGTGAATTTATGATATCCTTCCAATAAAAATGTGCAATAAATTTACAAATCGTTTAATGTTTTGTTGTAATTTCACAATATTTGCAAATTTACTATAGACATTTGCTTGTGAATTTAACAAAACTTGCGCACCGCGCATGCGCATTAGAGATTAGAGTATACCCTTTGACACAAAATGTTAATGTAATTTTACAATATAGCTATTTAAATTTACAGCACATTTTTGTTGGATAAAAACTTTTAACAATAGAAATTTTTAAGTAAAATTTCAGTAAAAAGAAAGGGATTATTTTTAAAGACGATAATACCTATAATCTATATATTTCTCATCGTCATTTCGTGTCTCATACAAATTTAAAACTCTGCACTCCTTTCTGTCTGTCGCGTGATACCGTCATGCGGTTAATACAAGCATTTACAAGCACGCGTGGGCGTGCGTGCGCAAGTGTACGCACAGGCGGATTCATGGAAAATATTCGTTTGTTCTACACCTCGTACGAGCATCATTCTCTCGAATCAATACTTTCCATGGCACAGGGGCATATTCCCTTCATTTATTGCTCGTTTTCTTCCCCTTTTCTTCTTCGGACGTGATTCTCTCTTTCTCTTGTCGCGTTCGTGGTTCACTCTGCTCTTGTATTTTGTATTTACTTCGTGTCACGGATGCATATAAATTGACCGCGTGATGTTTATCTTCGAAGCGAATACTTGGGTTGCTCGTAAACGAGATCAATGATCTCTGCAAAAGGGACTTTGATGAAAATTATATGGTATAACGGAATAATAATTGTAATTTCATGATTATATTTAAGTATATAATTTTAGGATTTTTACGTTATATTAACTACATTCATATTCTAGTTAGTCTATAGTTTCTATTATAATAAATACTATATAAATTACTAACTATATTTATGTCTTTATTTATATTAAAGCTTGTATTCATAGAAAGTGCTTTTATCATAAATGTATGCATGTGTTAATTACGGACTTATATTTTTGCTTAAAAGATTCTAAAAGATTCTAGAAAATATTATACACATTTATTTGTAAGTATTTTGACAAATGATTCCTGAGAAAGAAAAAGAATAAGAATTATTACTTAAATGTCAGTTTTGAAACCCCTTTTGTCAGACGCTCATTTTTGCTTATCTTACGAAAAAGTTAATTACTGCAAAATTGCAAAAAGTATTATAATAATTGCTATCTGATAGAAGACACTTTCAGGTTTGTATTTATATTTATAAAGTTTTATTTTTAACTTTTATGTAAAAAATATTGTCTAAAAACAAAGTGATACATCGATATCGATGACCTTCCTCTATTCTTTGCGCACTTCTTTACGGAATTTTATTGCAACATTTTATTCCCAACTTGTCGTTGTTGTGTTTGCCTTTCACTCTCATTTCCTACTATTTCTAACTTATTTCTTAATTGCTACGGTAACATGTTTTTTAGAATCTTAAAAATAAAAGTACTCACGTTATAATACAGCCTTTATTTTATAGACATGAACTGCAAAGAAAGAGAAAGAGACAGAGATGGATTTAAATAAATTTAAATTGAAATAATTGTGCAGCCAAGATTTCTAGAAAAAAGGATTTTAATGTTCTTACGTACAAAAAGTAATATTTATCAGTCAATTGATTATCTCTAATCTGATTATTTTTTAAATATTTTTTTTCTTAGAATTGTTTTAAGTAATTAATATTATTACTCGCGCAACAGGAAGATTTATAGAACAATTAAGAACCGGTGCAAAACCATCTGCTTTTAGACTACCCGTGCCATTACCGTTAGTAACCGCACTTTGATGTTGCGCGTAAGGTATGTAATTAGGAAGTATACTCGTAATAAGAACCTCTCCACAACGATACGAGAGTAGAAAGTACGGAGATCTACGCATGTGTGGAGATTTAGGGACAATATATTCGCGTAATAACTGGAACGAGGCAGATATGCAGTAAGAGTATAGCAATGTTAGCAGGCGATTTCCGTATAGTCGTAACAGTATTTGCACGATAATTACAGGATGTTGAAAGTAAGTTATTTTATAAATAATTAACATTTTCTCCGAGTACGATACTTCATACTCGTAAAATCGTGTAAGTATATATATCACGAATATATATCACGAAATTATTAAATATCATCGCGAGAGACTCATGAGCTGCGAGTGTTTAACTAAAAGAATTGGCGAACAATTTTCTGCGCTCAATTAAACACGATGACAGATCCGCACGATAACTCGAGGGGATGTGCTATGATTTTAGATGAATAGATAGTAGATAACTTTTATAATAATACTTGTATTATTGCATAAGTTGCTGAGTTATAATAATAATTTTGATTGAGTTCTCTTTTGATGAGAAGGTATTGAAATTAAATAAAAAATTATTTTGCCGAAAAATACTATAATAATATAATATGGATTGTTTTGTGATTTATTCTTTTTCGATTAAAAAATACAGATTTGTAATTTAAAAAATTTGTATCATCTTTCTCTATATAATTAGATACATATCTTAAGATTACTATATCATCAATTTTTATTTTTAAAAATCAAATATATAAGCAAGAACTATGAGCTAAACAATATATTTAATAACAAAATTTAAAAAAAACGTTTCTATCTCACATGAGGTCATTTTCAATTAAACATCGCATCGGTTTTGAGAAATTAATATTAAAACGCATGCTGAAGAGGAAGGTTACTTATATTTTTACGTATGCGACGAATCTTGTATTAGAGCTTTTCCTATTAGTATAGTGCAGTAATCGGTAGATTGTGATTAGTATTTTTTCGATGGCGGTGTGCATCTTACAATTTTTTAAAATCTAATCGATGTAGATCATCATAGAATTTGACTGTTGGAATTAAATAAATATTAGAAACGGTCATGTAGTAAAATGAAATATGTATTAAAAAATATGAATATTAGTACTATTAGGTGTTGGAATTAATTCGTAGCGTTTTTTAATGAAAGAATGTTATTTATTTCACATGAGCATTAAAAAATACATTAATGAAAGTACTTCCCATCACTTGTAAAACGCTACGAATTAATTCCAACACCTAATAGAATATAGTATATCTTGAAATAGATTTTTTGAAAGCATAAAAAGAATTAAGAAATTTGGTCACATGATTTTATTTTTTAATCAAACAAGGATAAATTATAAGACAATTCATATTACCATTATATTTTTCCTCTGTAATATTACTGCCAAAAATTTTATGCTTATAACAATAATAAATAATAAAATATATAATAATAAGATTATGTACCTACATATGTAAGTAGTAAATGGCGCATTTAATAATAAAATAGAAGAATAGGCAACAAATTTTTTCATTTGTCATTTTTATTCATAATTATGAGTAAAATTTTAATAAAAATTAATTTATGAATGTGACTACGAACTTTTTGTACAAATTATTTATTTTATGTAAACTTGCTGCAATGTTTTACAGTATCGCTACTGTAATATTTAGCCAGAGATACTTGTATAAATCTAACGCGCAGTTTTCTAAAAATAAAAACATTTTTTTGTAGAAGACAAGCTCGTTGGACCGATCCGATGTACAGCGTACAGCGATTTATTATTATTCGGGAATTCTGTGTATGTGTAGATGAGGAACTGAAATATCGGAAAAAGTTATCGGCCCGTTAATGGAAACTGGTGATTTCGGCGACTCACTCGGCAACCCAATCAGTCCATTCGATTTTCACCAGCTACTTCGTGTACATCATTTCCAAACGGAGATTGACTCAGATCAGTTTATGACATCAATTAAGACTTCAGATTTTAATGTATTCAATTCTACATGTATTTATTTTTATTTATTACATGTATTTATTTTATATTTGTATTTTTAAATATATTTACTAGTATATTTTCAATTTTTTGCAAAATATTTAGAGAAAGTGCTATTTTAATATAATATTGATACTTTCATTAGTGTTATATTGCGTAATATTTTACGTGTGCGTTAAAAGCATATTTTGTTTCTATTTTTAAATTATGATATTAATGTATGAATAATCATTGTTTATGAACCATTGCTTTTTCAAAGAGATTTGAAGAGATAAAATGTGTGACAAATTCAAGCAAAAAATTTTGTAATGGGATATGACAGAACTAGTGTAAGATAGAATTCAATTACTGCATTATGCTACAACGGGAATTATTACGTAAAATGGATTTTCAAATGTATGTAGATTAATTCAGAGCACGAACTTGGGATGTGCGTACTATCCAACTTTAATCCGAGGAAAGTTCAACAAACGGCAAACGGCTTATGAAGGTTTACGGAAGACTTTCGCAATACGCGGGAAGTAATACTTAGATCGAATCTCATTTCCTAGTTTTATATCTCAATTGAGATAAAATTTTAGGAATTTCATTTGAAGCGATATTTGTAAAATTATCTTCTCCAAAATATAATATAATTGATAGCATTGTAGTACAAATTAATGCATTTTATATGATTAAATTAAAATAAAACATGTTTAATATTATATTGCAAATTATACAGATAAATATTATATATTCATGTAAATTGTATAATTATGTGTTATATTTAATCTACATTTTTGCAATTTGAATATATTTTTATGTATATATAATAGATATATCGTGAATTTTGTGAAATAAAATTTAAACTTCATGTATTCCCAAGGACGCACTCTTATTTTTCTTTCTTAATATCGAGAAGAACGAAGTCTTAATTGACTGCGATCTACTGATTGATTCATTGATCGTGATTAATTCTCTTGTTGTGAAGAACGTTTCGCAATTCGTTGGTGTTTATTCACCATTTTCTTTCCTGCATTTCAAAAATGTAGATTTATCATCTTGGATAGCTCTTGATCACGAACGATTAACTTCGTACAGGAGTACTCTTGTATTCTGACGAGGAATACTTCGGAGCAGTTGGAGTAGCGCCAAGGCCTTCTGGACCATCTCTCATTCACGTCGTGTCTGTAGGACCGTGTGGCATGTTCGATAACAGCTTTGCTGATTCCGCTGTAAGATAAGCGTTTCTCTCTATCCCTCTCTTCTCCGTGAGAGCCGGAATTTTATCATTCGCCAAAGATTGAGACGCGCTGAATTTTCTTTTCTTCTAACGTAAATATTTTGATTGCTGCGTGTTCGTGCAAAGAAATCATATTAGATGTTCTTGACATTCGTGATGGAAGGAACGTACAAAAGTTTCTTTAATTGTTTCTTAGAAGTGGAATCTAGCGAAAAAAATATCGTGCGTGACTACAAGGAGCCATTCTTTTCGTAAGCTATTGAGAACGATACTTGATGTTTACGATATTAAGGCTGTTTGTTGTTTTGCAGGTGACTCATTGCAGTGCACACCCTTGGATCGAGCATATAAAAGCAAAGTATTAGGACATTATCCAGACTCGGTACCATGGAATCCCTTCGACGAACATGCTGTCTGCATGGTATGTGTGACAATTAATTGTTAATTACAATACTGTCGTGTTATAAGTTAGTAATGAATATAAATTTGTTTGCATTATATAATTCATTTATAAGCGAAGAGAATTCAATAATCGAATTTATTTATAACATTTATTTATTAATATCCATAAATGATTTATATGGGTATTTGTTGTATGACTAACTAAAGTTAATTAATTAAATTAATAATATAAATATAAAAGTTTTATCTACGTCACGTAGAAAATTGTCATCTTCGAAGTATTTTCAATTCTAATTAGATTTAGGGAACATTTGCGTCTCACGCAGCCGAGGGAGTAACTTATTGATTACATTGATAATAGCTTTGTCTGCCAAGCGGTTTGCGATTTCGTACACAAAAGCACTCGGTGGAGCCGACCTTCCACTCTTTCGTTCTCACGAAAGAAGATGGTCACAGAACATACGGATTCAGCCTCGTTTTCTACGAGGAGTGTCGCAATCGCAAAATATGCTCCGCTATGCAAACGCTACAGGCGATGCACATCACGGAGCTCAGCAGCGGTCAAAACGGCACGCCCCCCACGTATGTTTGCTTTCTCCTCATTGTCAGTGTCAAATTTCTTGATAATTTGGAAATTCTTATTTTTCCTTCTTGTTGAAGTAAAATTTGTTTGTAAAATTTATTTGTGTGAAATTCATTAAAAATTAAGAAGTTGATAAATTAAAAATCATGATTTTGAATACAGATAACTGAAAAACGTGAAAATGCATTTAAAATGCTCTTTTCTTGCATATATTATTAAAATTTCTTTGTCTATTGTATTATATATATTTTTGAGTTTATAAAACATATTTCACGATTTTTTCAGTGCGAGGAAGGGTCAAGATGGACATAACACGAGATCGCTGCCTCGTCATTTTAAATTGTCGGCTCATTCACCTGGTGCTGCGTTAGGATATTATGATTCTACCAAAGACAAGTTGCTAGTGACTAAATCAATATCCTTGCTATGCCAACAACCTTACCTCCATGCGACAAAGACGTTCCTCACTAATCTCTATAAGTAAGATATCTTGCGAGTCTTATAAAGCTCCATTGAAACGAGCTCTATTCTTCTTATATAACTACGTTAATGCTACGCTTTGTAAGAGTACTTAAAAGTACAAGTGATAATATAATGTCAGAGTTAATGCGTTGCATTAATTCTGTTAATGAATAGATAAAAGATAAGAATTTAATTTTTTAAAAAAGATTTGTTAATTAGGATTTTTTAAATTTGCTCTTATCTCATCACTTTTAATTTGTTAGATGTGCTGCTCAAATATGTTTAAGCTTGTACGAAATTCTCCAATACGAAATTCTGCAAATTACTGATGCAGTGCAAATATACAATTTTTATCAAATATAGAAATTTTTTTATGTATCTATCGTTATAGTCAAATTATTATAAGATTTTCGCAATATGTAATATTGCTGTCTTTAGTTTACTAATTATTTGAAATATTTATACAATTTCGGAATATTTGATCAATGATAGTAAAAATGTCTTATATTACTATAATTTCTTCATCTCTAGATAAGTTATCGACAATTTTATTTATAAGATATCTTATGAAGAAAGTTATCTAGAGATGGAGAAATTGACTATTAGTTTTTCGTATGCTGTTTAGATATCGTTTAAAAAGCTAGAGATTTTTTAGAAGTGATAGATATTCTGTTTGGCAGAATTTATGCACAACAACTTATGTATATTATTATTATTATAACATTAAAACTATGAAATAATTGAATGAATTTTTTTAGATGTGTTCCTAGACATCCTGGACCTGGTCTTAGCTTAGAATCTTATGTGTATAATCTTCTATATAATGTACCAGTACCGTTACCTGGCAAATCGTTGAAGTTTTTTGTACCTAACGATGAACCGGCAAAATCGCCATTAGAATTGGTTATCCATCAACCGTCTCCATCGCTGGAGTTACCGATGTTGGACTATCCTCTCAAGGATGTGTTCACGTGGTTGGGTGCAGATTGCCTAATCCAATTGTTCACATGCGTGCTGTTGGAGAATCAAGTTTTGTTGAGAAGCGCTGATTTTCACAAGCTGATGGTGGTGTCTGAATGCATAACGGCGCTCTTGTTTCCTTTCTCGTGGCAACATGTTTACGTACCAATATTACCCGCCAGTCTGCATCATTTCTTAGATGCACCTGTGCCCTTCATAATGGGTTTACATGCGCACAATGAGGGTGGTGTATTGAAAATCGCTAGCGAAGTATGTTCGCTTAGATCTTTCTTCTATATTTCATTTTTTTATTAAATTCGAGAAAAATATTTTATGAAAAATGAGCAATTGTGTATTACTAATTATGAGTAATATCAATCGTGTTTGATTACAGGCAAATCTTTGTTATGTAGATATAGATAAGCAAAGTAGCCAATTTCCGGAAGAATTACCCGTGTTTCCTCATAAAATGCAATTTATTAATGAGATCAGAGCGCTTCTAAACAAGTACAAAATACCACATTCAGGAAAGTAAGTTACTTGTTTTTAAATCGAGATAGAAATTCGATTACTCTGTATCTAAATCGAGCAAAATCTTTATAGGACTGATAATATGATTATTAACTATTATAATGGTGACATCATGACCAGTAGCCTGACACTTCCCGGTTCTGGTTTTCATCTTCCTCGCAGAAAACATTCTTTGCACGATGTGTTAGATTGGGATCGGCCGGAACCAGGACCACAATCAGACAATCTGCAAAGAACAGTGGATATTATTAAGAGAGGTAAGACGATTTCTTGATATATAAAGCGAAATATTATTATCAGGATTATTTTCAAATTTTTAATTTTTCTCTGCTTACAGTAAACATGGATGACATTGATCCTATAGAGGATACTACGGAAAAAATACTCACGCCTCAAGAAGAATATCAAGAGACTCTTATCTTTAATAATACTATTAGGGAGATTTTTTTGAACCGTTTTGTACAAATGTTTTCTAGTTATGAACATTTTGTTATTCAACCAAGTCAGGTACGAGCATACTACGCTTCTACAAAATTAGAATCTCTTGTAATTATAATAAAGTTATAATAAATTTTGCATTGTAGGACAAGGATGAATGGATAAATAACAGAGATAGTATGCATGTTTTTGACAAGGCCACGTTTTTATCTGATCAACCGACACAGCATCTGCCATTTTTGTCGAGATTCCTGGAAACACAGATGTTCGCTTCTCTTGTCGACAGCAAAGTCATGTCGACGTGGAGTGAACTTGACTGTAACATTAAAGTTTTCGACCAAAGGATTTCCGCTTTAAAGTAAGTCATAATAATGATATAATATTCTTTTTATTTTTTTTTAAACGCTTTCTATTTAAACAAATAAGATTAAAAATACATAACATTTTTTTAATTCATTTGATCTATATTATATTTTAGAAAAAAAGTCGGAGAAAGTATTATACGATCAATGCGATACGAGTCTTGTACGAGCATCGCAGATACGCAACAAATACTCGAACAGAGATTAATTAATATAGATTTTGAAACAAATCCGCCTGCGGAGATTCTTCCTCATAGAGCTGCATATTTTCGGAGTTTTCCGTTGCTGGATAATGTCGCGTTGAATAAGGAACCTGCTCAAAGGTATGTTATTCATAATATTTTTATTTAAACAATCTTCTATTTTTAAATTTATTAATGTCTGCTATTCTCCTATTTTGTGCTTCCTGTATAGTATACTTCGGTAAGAAATTACATTTAATATAAACAGAATAAAATAAGAGGTTTACAGCAAAATACATATATTTGATTTTGCTCTAAGTCCTTCAAAAATGTAATAATAAATTAAATCGTAAATTACCCCTGGTAAAAATTTTTCTCATAATTTTTATACGAATTAGAACATTTTTCAGAAATATTCGGAAAGTTTTTCTCAGACATCTTCTCTCAGAATGTTTCATACAAGTGAATTCTGAAATATTTTGAAATTTCTCATTCCATAATTTTTAAAAAATATTTTTTAATTTTTTAGATTTTATAATATTATTTTATAATATTTAACACAAATTATACTTAGAAAAAAATCTTAGAAATCTTACGATATTTTATAATTAACATTTATGAAAAATTTTGAGGAAAGATGTAGATTTTCTGAGAAATGTTCCAATTCGTATAAAAAATGTGAGGAAGTTATAAAATTATATAGAAATTCTGAAAAATTACATAGAAATTCTGAAAAATTATGTAAAAAATTCTGAGAAAAATTTTTACCAGAGACTAGTAACGTAAATATATATAATTAATTGATTTGTTTCGCTTATACAGTAGTAGAAGAGGGCAGACACAGTGGAAATATAAGATGAAATCTATGGATACGAACGGAAAGCCGGCAATACCCCAAGAATCTCAGTCACCTCGACCTCAAACTAAACTCTCGGCAGACATGAGTCCCGCTTTAATAGCGCAAGCTAATTGGACATTCGTAGAAAAATTGCTCAAGGTACTTTTATTTTATGAATATTATTTAACATAATTGAAATTTTATGTACAGTCAGCAATCAAAAGGTTGTAACTTTTTTAATGGGTTTCGGAATGCAGTCTACTCACTGAGCGATTGGTTTTTACTTATGGATTTATAAATAAGAACCAATAATTCGGTGAGCAGACTGTATTCCGAAACCCATCGTGAAGAAAATATTGCAATCTTTTATGTATAGTTGCTAACTATACATTTATTATCTAGAATTATTTTTTTATAATTTAAATATTAATCAAATTTTAAATAAGAAGTACCTTATATTCGGTTACCATATATTTCGGAAGCGGATCTTAGTATTTAAATATATATTTCTTTTGTGAATTTACTTTATAATACTTTCTAATTCTGCTTTACGTACCGAAATATTTTTTCGGATTTAAAACTTATTTATGAACAGAATAGTAATATCACTTGTTAAGATAAATATGTATTTAAGCACTAAGATCCGCTTATATAGGAATATAGGAATATAGGATTCTTTTTAATTAAAATACGAAAATAAGTAAAATGTAATCCGACTTTTATAGTAAAAAGACATTATTAAAACTTCAAATATATATCATAATTTTTTCAGATTTTTATGTAATCCGGAACATAAAAAAATTTGCTCTTAAAAACCCCTACTGTTGCTGAAAAAGTTAAAATTTCATGGAAGATTAATATTTAAACAATATGAAGTGACTGTTAGACCGATATAAATAAATCAAATATTGTATCGATCTAACAGTCACTTCATATTGTTTAAATATTAATCTATCATAAAAGTCGGATTGCATTTTACTTATTTTGTAGATTTAAATCGGAATAAAAGTATTGAAAAAATATGATGTTAATTGAAATATTCATACGAGCGAAGAAAAAATCCTTTTAAATTATAATGCTTGGGGGTATGTACTTTGAAAAAAAAAAAAAATAGTAAATGATGTTGACTCTAAAAAGTTGAATTATTTGCACCCGGGAATACAGATTTTTATGAATACAAAAATATATTTTTTTTCTGAAAAAATATAATTATTTTTACGGTGGGTTAATTATTAAATTCCATTTATAAGTACAAAGACACAAAAAAATAAAATTATTTTTTATATTGTACGGCATAATCTGTAAAATTATGATGCTACTCGCTATCAGTTTGTCATATAAGGCACAGCAATTAGTTTTCCTATTATTTGATTAATGACAAAATAAATATCTTTTGTGTTTCTCGAATTTATTAAATCTTTTGGAGTAGTTTCTCTTTCAATTTTGAGTACTTCGTGAAATATGTATTTGCATACCGTAAATGTTGATTTTGAATGAAATGAAAAAAATGATGTAAAACACTAAAAAATAAATTTTAAATGTAAAATCTATATATTTTTATTGGATCTATAATGTCAAAAACATTTAAAATGTGAAAAAAAATTAAATTTTTTATTTACACAAAATATTTTGCGGGCTGCTGAGGAAACCAACACAACTTCTATTTTTGTAACAAAACAACTGGATATTGATGTCTTTGTACACACAATGACTAATATCAATATCATTAAGTTCTTTTTTAGGGAAGAATATCAAATTTCTATTACTATTATCCATTCTTTCTTAAAATTCATAATCAAAATATCATATCAATCGTGTTTCTAAAACCCCATATTACTGACAAAGATTAAATAATTTATTTTTGAACTATTTCTTAGAGTTATTTTTATACTGAAACTATATATTTATTATATAAAATGACGAAAAAGTTTTATTTGAAGGGAACATTAATTTTATATAGTTATATTTATTTCATATAAATTTGGAACGAGTATGGAGCCATGGATTGCAAAATAAACAGGGCAAAAGCGCTCTTTGGTCGCACTTGACTATGTATCAGGAATCAGAAGAATGTAATGACGCGACTAAGTCTATAGACTCCAATTTTCTTTCTCCTGGTAAGATATGGTTTAATATCGTATAAATATATTATTTAAATATAATATGTTTAAATATATATCAATATATATATTAATATATATTAATATATATATTAATACATATTAATATATTATTGTATATATATTGTATTATAATATATTGTATATTATATACTATTTTATACTATTATATTTTTATACTTTTTATTTGATAATTATGCGCTTAGATATGATACGTATATGTGCAAGAGAGAAAATAATTATTGAATTACATTAAATCATTATTATTTTGTGGAAATGCAGCGCTAGCGTGGTCCGTGCTGCGGAAGCGACTCGATTGTACGTGTCCGTTTTGCAATAAGATAAAGTATTATAAAGTAGAGATTAGTGTTCTCTTCGTACGTAGATACTCTGCACTGTTAGTTTTGTAAGTGATCCACCAAACAATAGTTATATTACATGTTTACGCTTCGCCGCACGTATTATTTTAGTATCTTCGAATATTCAATGACGAAAAGTAGAATTAGTATTATTAATGCGCAAAGTCTAATTAACCCAATCAGCAGACAATGTTTCAAAAATATATTTTTAATTTTTTTTATATCAAATAAATATTAAAAATATATTCTAAGAACTTTGTCTGCCGATTGAAACAATAATGTAAACGATTTTATTATTTTGTTATTCATTATGTTTAATTTTTCTTTATTTTATTTTATTTTTTGTTATAACTAGCTAAGAAATCTCCGAATAAGTTTTTCGGAATACCGGATCGTTTGGTTTCATCTTTGAGAGGCAAAAGTATTATTGAAATTGCTTCTTACATCAAGGACAATTTTAATGGTAAGCCTTGATATTGGCTTGCCACAAAAAGATAGTTTTATGAACTAATTCTATTAATTATAGCGGCTTTTTTAAAACTCTTGAATGTCCGATCAACATATCTCAATAACAAATCATTTATCATAGTTATACATTTATTAAATACATATTATTTTAATAGTATGATTTTTAAAAAAATTTACAAATAAAAAACTGTCTTTTATTGAATAGACTGCATGCCAGATTGCTGTCTCAAAAAACAAGAATGGATTGAAATGGATTCAGAAGAAATGGACGTATTTGCGAACGTTGAAATGAATCCTTTTCAATCTCAATGGATTTTTATTTATTTATACTGAAATTGCATGAGTACATTTCTATGAATTTCAATCTAAAAAAGATTTCTTTAAGTGAATACTACTCAATTAAAAATTCTACATAGGTGAAATACAGTTTTTTAATCCAATTGAATCTAAAAAAAGAATGAAAATGGGCCATACAATACAATTAAAGTATGCATTTGGATGATTTAAATAGATTAAAATTTCAATCCATTTTAATTCAATCTCATATACTAGGATGATATGTGTGCGTGTGTAACGTTTTTTTAATATAAATTATGTATGAAGAGTGTGTATATTCTTTCCGAATGTTTATACAAAGCATGTTACTGAATGTGTTTATTAATGTATGCGCAAATATGTATTAAATATAATTAGATGAATGTTTAGTCAAGAAGAATACTGTTTTTATGTGTATTTTGTTTGCATCCTTTGGCTTATAACTTGAGAAATGCCTGTATCTAACATATTTTACATTATGATTGAAATTACATATAGATTTGTCAAATTTGCAATTGGAGACGGACGTTTCACCCACAAGAGGCACGGATAAGCACAAATCTTCTAGTGAGAGGAAAACCATTGGTCCTGAACACTTGAGACCTCTCCCGGATTCTTTAATCTTCGATATCCGCAACGTTCAAGCGATGACTGATATTAAAACACACATTGGATATGCTAGAGCATGGGTGCGGCTAGCACTTGAAAAGAAATTGTTGTCGCGTCATTTGAAGATATTATTGTCGGATAATGCTTTATTAAGGTGCATTTTGGAAATAATTAAATTATTACAGTTATTATGCATGTGATAGTATTGACACAATAGCTAATTAATACTGATAATGATATTAGTAGCGATATTTAGTAATGTTATTAAATGTTATTAAAACTTATACTATATTAAATAATGATCTTTTTGGACATTAATATAATTGGTAATGTTTTTAGCGAATTCGATTAGATGCACTCAATGTGCACTGGTGCACATTAAAGCCGTCGTACACAAATTGTCGTAAACATATATATGTTTAGTATAAATATATAAATGAATTAAACTGTGAAATATATTTTATTATGCTGTTAAGTAAAATCTATATTTTATGATTCGAAATATTTGCATTTTACTTTTATACAATTAGTGTACAACAGCTTTAATATTCACTAGTGCGCACTAGTACATCCAATCGAATTTGCTATTTATGATTTATTAGGACCCAGTACAAACGATCAGCATTTTTACGCTGTGAAGAAGAGAAAGAGCAATTCTTGTATCATCTTCTAACATTGAACGCCGTCGATTACTTTTGTTTCACGAATAACTATCCAACGACGAAGTTACCGTACCGAGTTGTGATATTTCCCAGTCGAAAAGCAAGTGCTGCTACTACCTCGGCTAATAGTTGGATTGCTATTTCTGGCACACTCTGCGAAACTAATCCCGTACCCATACCAAAGGGAGCACTTGAATTTGTATTTCATGTGAGTATTTTAGTTTTATTGTTATAAAATTTAATATACTTTTAAGTTTACATAAATTAAATTCAGTTCCCTGACATTAAATTAAATTTAAAGCCTGTAACTGAAAAGTATATTCATGTACATTACATGAAATTTAGTGTACTTCTCATAAAATTTTATGAAATATATTGCATTTGTTAAATTCTATGTGAATTTACATGAAATTTAATGCATGTGAATATTAAATTTAAGCTATTTTGTAACTTCATTTTTATTGGTAACATCAAATATTTTTAACGTATCTGCTTAAAATTTATTTTCATTATATGTAAAAATTACATAATAGTAAATGTTTATTTTCAATATTTTATAAGTAAAATTTTTTCTAAACTCAGTACCGTGTAATAGATTTTATTAAATACATTTTAATCATGTAATCATCTCTTTATGTATATTTTTTAGCATAAAAATTTAGGCGTATTGTCTACGTTACGGATTGGACATGACAATACCGGGTTGTCGCCAAAATGGATGGTGGAGCATGTTGTAGTGAGAAACGAAGTAACTGGACACACATTTAAGTTTCCCTGTGGTCGTTGGCTTGGCAGAGGAATAGATGACGGATCTACTGAGCGTTTATTAGTGGGTGCTTTAGTACCTCGAAGCATTGATAGCGAGGAGTTGGTAGAGTCATGTTCCACGCCTCCAAGATGTAGATCTCCAAGTATACCTAGGCGTCCTATATTTTCGCAAGTTGAACTGCAACATATGCTAGGTAATTAATTCATATTATAATTACTATTGTTTATCTATATATATTATATTTATTTATACATTTCGTTAGAATAAATTTCTAATATTAATTCAAATTATTTTAATATTTTGACAAAATGTAATATTAGAGGAAGATCATCAATCTTACCATCACTTTTTGGACAATATTTCTTGAGTAAAAGCTAAAAATAAATCTTTAGAAACATAAATACAAACTAGAAAGTTTCTTCTATGGATGATAGCAGTTTTTAGTAATATTTTTATAATTTTTCAAAGTTAATTTTTTCATAAAATGAATGTCTGTTAAAATGGATCCTAAACTGATACAGTAGGCATTAATTCTTATTCTTTTTCTTTCATAGGAATCATCTGTATAAAATAATTCCAATTAAAATTAATGTATAAGAGAATTTTTAGAATCTTTTCATTTCGATATGAAACGTTTTGTATTGATTATTATGCTGTTTTGCAAATATGTAACGCTACAGTTTTTTTTGAAGAATTTTTCCGTAAATACAAGATTGTTTTCAGTTCCAATACAGTTATTTGACACTATAATACAATACTATATAATACAATAATATATAAAGGTTAAGTTAGATTCAACATCTTACAAACCGATTTTATATTCAAATACTGTGTTATGAGAAAAATAAGAAAGAGAAAAAAAATCGGAGAAAAATATAAATAAAACATTTATGAAACTAAAAACATATAAAACGATATAATATTATCAATAATATAATTACTATTTAAACTATACAATTTGTAAAAAAAAATCGTTAGAATTTGATTTTTGTATTTGTAGAATTTGATTTTAGCTGATTTTATGTAGAAACAAATCATAAATATTATAATAATTATCTAAAACAGATCATGTTTTTTTTATCAGTATGAGTAAAGTACAATTCTTACATTTTCTAGAAATAAGGGGATATTTCTTTAGGAAACTTCAATAATATTTTATAATATTATATATAATTATTTGTAATATAGAAAATTACATTATTTAGAAAAATAGAAACAGCTTGTTATTATATTATTAATATACAAATAATAAAAAATATAGCATAAAAATAAAAGATGATACAAAATTTTTAATATAATTGATTTAAAATTTTAGATTATTAGAAATTAAATAAAATGATATTAAACATAATTTTACAGGCGAAGCTGTAAATGCCATAGTCAAATATCACTACAGAAGAGAATGTCAAGATGGTTCCTTGACAGCACTATTATGTGGAGAAGGAGGTCTCGTACCATCCTTAGAACAAATATTTTTATTTGGCTTTAAAAATCAGAGGATATTTGGGAGGAACTTTTACGTATGGGACTATCTCTGTAAGTAAAAATTTAATCGTATTCAGTGATATTAGAAAATTGATTTTAGAAAAATGTATAATTGAAATTATTGTAGTACGCATAAAAGAAAATTTTGAGATTTCCCTGTTGGAAGAAATGGACGAATATTCTCAAAGACTCAACCGCGATAGAAGAGTATACTCAGAAAGCAGTCAAAGATTTACGATCTTGAGATGTTATTGTCATCTGATCGATCAAAGATGGAAAATTTCAATTATTTATTTGTTTAGCGGCGAGGTAAGTTTGTGAAAATTTTAACGCGATTATTCAATTCGTTTTTTGTTATTATTTATATTCATTCGTCAATGTAATTTTCAGAGAACAACTTCTTCATCCAATGTTGCGGCCGATGAGCGATGCGCGTTCTACGATGGATATGTATGAGGAGAATTCGTTTTTGAGAAATCCCACATTACTGACCTTTCTTATTCATATTCTTGAGCCGTTGAGCGAGTTCCACATTGTCCTCGAAAAGAGCTTGACCCATGGAATTTCGAGTATATGTTAATATTTGTCAAAATGTATCGATGTACATTAATTTGTTGCAATTTCTTTTTTGATAAATATCGCGAATCACGAAATATTTTTAATTTGTAAAATGATACGTCCGGCTTTTCAATTTTATTAATAACAATTTAACTGTTATTATGATGTTTTAATTATATTGGGAAATTGGAACGATCAAGCTTTTCATGGCCGAAATATTAACAAGAGAACGGATTTACTAAACAGTAACAAATGACGAATTTGATTGTTATTACTTGGGATAATAAAAATATATACTTGGAAAATTTCATTATTAAGAAAGAGACTAGAAGGATTTAATACGTATATATTAAAACTGAAGACTGTTATGGGGATGTAGCTGTACAATATGCTTTTAATAAGAATAACAAATTAGAGATTAACACGAGATTTATTAAATATAAAATATGTTAAACAAGGAGAACATAAATCTCGTTCTGTTTCAGAGGCTTACGATATTATCGTCGATGATAAGAAATTAATATATAATCAGAATATATTTGGCTCCATCTTGCCATAGCTATTAGCACGATAAAGGTGGTGTTCGTTGACATATTGATACTAATGACAAATTGTACCAAAGATGTGATCCCATTTAATCAATATCATTTTACATTATCATTGCTGTTATAGATGTTAAGTTTCTTTATTATTTTACGTCGATATATTTTTATCTAAATGTAAAATATCTTTTGAAATAATTTTTATTGTACGTGCGGATTAATAGTACGTGCGATTTTTGATTCAACGCGACGATATTTTCCGAATACAAAGAATTATCAAAATATCCACAAATAATCTGATGAGTCTCGGACAATAATTTTTAAGACAGAGAAGTTAGAGAAGGATTATTTTTTTAATGGCTGTGCTTCGATACTTGAAATCGAATATAACTTATGTTGAGTTATAGTATAACTTACGTGAGTACTAACATGACAATTTTATGTTATATATATATAATTATTACAGCAAACATTAAGTTATGTTCCAAGAATTGTACGTACATACAAAAGTCTCATATTTTATTAAAGTAATTGCTTTTGCCCTCTGAATGCAGATCGTAAATAATAAACCTAAATAATATAAAGTATAAATTTTGCCAGATTTATACTTCAGAAAATTATTATTAAGTTAATGGAATTAATTCTTTATGTATATTAAATTTATTATGTGTACATTTTAATCCACTTAAACTTATATAGAGTTTGTGTTTTAATTATAATTATAATTGCATATAAGAGGGCAAGAATTGTTACTGAATTGTATCGCAAATGGACCAAATGACGTAATCATCTTTAAGTTGTCGTATTTTTATTAAAGCAGATTATAAGTTAAATAGAAGGATATGTTCTTTTCAATATTTAATTTAACATGCATGAAACATACTTATACTTTTTGATCAGTCAGACAATGTTCCGATCAGAAGGTAATAATATCGTTACAAATTTGATCGGTTCAAATTTAATATACTCAGCTAGTTTTTGTAAGCAAAAAATGGAATAAAATAATAAGATAAAACTGTACACTGTAAAAAATAATTTCTAAAGTACAGTCGTTTCTCATTGAATAAATAACTCTAAGAATCATTTGATATCTTTTGCAATACTTAATTTCACGATGTTATGCGCATTGTGTCGCGAATCTCTCGATATTATAGCCAAATATAAGATTATCTTATATGTATCCATTCAAAATTTCGATTTAGGTATATACAGTTTTGTTTGAAAAGTCTTTGACAATTTAACGTGGTATATGAGCGTTACTTTTAATGTAATAAATTTATAATTTAATACAATGTTGTTTTAATTTATTTTCCTAATTTAATTTTAATAATTAATTAAATATATGTGTATATGTACGTGTATATATATTTTATATATACATATATGTATATATAAAATATATATACATCTTCAAAACATGTTTGGAAACATTTGCGATTTTTTCGCATTTTGTAAAAAATTAAATATCTCGGTGAAAAAAAATAATAGAGAGCCATGTGATCTAAATTATTTTCAACCAATGTTCTAAAGTGCAAAGATAGAACTTTAAATTTACATTCAAAATTTTTGTACATTTTATTCCTAAAATTACATAAAATTGAATATTGATATATTTTGCAATATTTTTGTCTTACTTTAAAACATTGCAATTTGATGAAACATTATCAGACAAAATTTAATATAAAAATATTTTAAAATAGATATCACACAATTTTTTTAAATCGAGTTATTCAAAATTGAAGCAAAGTGACGTTTTTTTTCAATGTCGAAGAATTCGATGAAAAAAAAATCGTATAGAGCTCAAGGAAAAAGCAAATTAAAAACTCGCTCTTTTGAATATTGTAAACCACGTTTGTGTGCAATTTTTAATTCACGCTGTGGGACTTAGTAATTTCGTAAAAACTTTGAGATTTGATGCACCTTTATTTATGTTTGTATAACTAAATTTATAAATTTATTTATTTATAAATTTGTATAACTCCATAAAATGTCAGTAAGATCATTTTTTTCAAGTATCTGGAAGGAATAGATTTCAAGATGTAAAATGCTTTTTTAAACATTTTGATACAATGATTTTTGACAAAGTTCTTCTATTTTAAAATTTACTTATTTTTATAGGGTCGAATGAAGTGGGCCTTTAATTTTGTTCAGATAGTGTATTTATGGGATTTTTTAAATCAGGAATGTATCATCATTAGCATTATATTATACATGTACCTTGTGAAATATATATAACAACGTATACAATGAAATATATATAACGTATAAACAATTTGCATAGAGTACAAAATTGTAAAGAATAAAGTGCTTATATTTCCCTGTAAAAAATGTTTCATAAATATATATAAATATGTATAAACATACATAAACATGCATAAATATTCATATATCAAACATATATAATTATATATAAAATTTGTACATGTTTCATACATCCTTCTTTCTTTTGTAAAATTACTTTTTAATACAATAAAAATAATAATAATGAGAAAACATAAACAATAATAAATTTAGATAATATATATTTAGATTTAGTTTTTGTTTCTCAAACTTCATTTTATACACAGTTCTGATTATTTCTTTTTTGCTTTACTCAGATATTATTTAAACAAAAAATTTATTAATTATTTGAAATACTCTTTTTTAACAAGAATAATGTTTTAATAGATCAATTAATATATTACTGATAATAACGAAAAAATATTTTCGTAAAAAAAATTATATTAATTTCAAATGGATTTAATTTTTGCACTTCAAAGTACTAACGATAAAGTTTGTTATATATTTACAATAAATTGTAAAGAGTATGTATATGTTTTCATGCATACATATACATAGGAATAAAAATGGGAAAAAAGTAAAATTAAGTTATTTTTTATCAATATCGTTATCATGAGAAAATTTATATAATTTTTATAATTCCGTAAAATCCAACAAGCACTAATAGCTAAATGTATAGCATGTATATTTATTTGATTTATTGTATTTATTTATGTCCTTCCCGACTTTATTTCTCAATCTATTACCATCGAGAAAACTCTTTTGTAATTTATTAGAATGGACATAACTTCTTTGAAGATATAAAGGTGAGTTACTGATAATTTAACAATGATAAAATAAGGCGATTTAGTGATATTTTTCTGCAACGCATCAATTGTTCAAATATATTTTAAATATTAATTATTTATAGTATTTTAAAGTGCAAAAGTTAAATCCATTTGAAACAATGTAATTTTTCTTATGTATATTATATCTTTTCATAATCATCATTGAACAAAATGAAATATGAGTACATATTAAATTATTAAACCAATTGTATTTATGTATTAATATTACTGTTCAACAACAACAAAAAAACAGAACGAAATACAGTCTTTTGGATATAAATACGAATCCAGCTTTTAAATTGTTCTGTCACGTCACAGTTTTGAGAAATCAACGTTTAAAAATCCAAAACGAATTATTTTTACATATTTGTCATTAACAATATATGATGTGCTGTACTTCGATTTTATAATTCTTAACGATAATTCGGTTAATGTTATGTTGTCGTTGCGTAGTTTTTTTTTATCATGTATAAAGCTCTACGTTAGTTGCAATGCAGCATCGCAGCTTTTCCATATAAATAGACCATATAATTAGTATTTAACTACTATGAACATCTTATTAATCGCAACACTAGAAAATCCTTTCGGGGGCTGGAAGTCTTAACAATATATAACTTAATTTTGATTGAAATAAAATATCTCAAATACATTTCATATATCGCAGTTATAATATGATAAAATATATAATAGCAGCCTTTTTTTACAAATTGAATTGCAAATTTGTTAAAATGATGTAATGGAACAATTTAAATAATACATTCGACATGTAAAAAATTATTAAAAAAAGACTAATCTTGTTTTAGTATTCGAAAAAAAAGTTGCTTTTTGTCAAACAGTGTAATCATTATATAATGATTGAATTGAAAATAATGTGAATTAATGTACATATTTTAGAACGTAGATGCTGAATTTGTATGTGTTGGACTGACATTATACGACAAATTTGGGAAATTTAAAAGCTAGAAATCGAGTTGCCTGTATTGTAAAATTGAACTGTATTGTAAAATTGAAGAGTAACAACTATTCATCCAATACGATTTATTAACGCATCTGATTTGACACCTGATAAAACAATGCCTTATCAAGAAGATGTATTTAAAGGTATACGCAAGTACGAGAGGAATACATGTCCATTACGCTCGTTAGTAGATGTACTAAATAAAATATCTACTGGTCAATCTATTTGTATCCTCGAGATCGGACTACTACGTTCATTCCCCGAAACTGACAAACTTGTCCCTAAAGAAATGTTCAGTCCAAAAAAAATTATTGAGCACATGATGAAAATGCATGGACAAATCATGCAAATGATTTTTGAAAATCCTTTATGCATTCACAAAGTTGTTTACAAATATAATTGTGACGATGAAGAGAAGGAATATGTCTTTTCTAATAAGATGATGTTTTATGAAGATATTATCACTATCTGCTATCTATATTGTACTATGATAATGAGTGAATCACATAAAGATAGGACATTTTCATTAATGACTACTTTAGCCAGCATAATGAGGACAAAATATATTATATATCATGATATTTATCATCCAGAAACCTTGAGTGAGAATTTAGAAAATATCACTTGGTTTAGAATAGCATATTCTTTTCCGAGCATTACATTCTCGATTTTATATCATAATTTTGTCGAAATTTCTTTGCCGACAATTTTTGATCATAATCTTCCTAAAAACTTCCTTTTACTCACCATTGCTCGCTCTAATTATTCCTAAGTTAGTAGATTCTACTCCATTTCCCCTGCTTATGGCTTTTGCTATTTCTATTGATAAGGAAAGCATTAAACATGGTACAAAAACTTCGATACGTACACTTCGGAATTATATCTATGAGTTATACAATTCCGAAGTCTTTCCTATAAGTTTGAAATTACGACTATGCGAAATATGGCGCATTGTACATAAAATAGACAATGAATATAAATTTACTCCTTACATTAAAGAAATATCATCAAAGTATGCGCTTTAAGATTTCTCAGAATTTATGGAAACAAATTTAGAATAAATGCAAAAACGACTTTCTTTACTGAAGCTATGAATATTTATTCATAAAATATAAATAATAAATTATGAATGTTACATCAAAATTGGCAATTATTTTGTACAGTTAATTAACAATATATTTATATCTGTTTAAAACATGATAATTTGTTTGTTAAAAGCAATACAATTTTATAGCAATAATACAATTTGTAAAATTGTACTGTTATTTAATTAACATTATACAATGTATAATATTAATTAAATATATGTAGTATATAATTAAAATATACTATGTAGCAAAATTATATTGTTAATGTAAAATTTACAGAGCAAAATTGTACTATTATAATTAACATTATATAAATAGTATATAATTAAAATACAACCCAAGCAGAACAACATTATGCTATCAAAATAATGTCGAAATGATTCCAAAATGATCACTAAAAGTCATTTTCAATTCATTTTGATGTCATTTTGATGTTACCGTGACTTGTTGTTCTGTTTGGGTAATACATAATTAACATCATCATGTAATTAGTACATTTTATAACAGATAATATTCATAATGCGTTGTTTAAAATATATTATACAATTTCTAATTTTAAATCTGATTTATAAAAGGAAAGATCCTTTTATTTGAAGATAATTTGCGTACTCAATGTAATATCATTTCTATAGAATTTAAATTAATGTAATATTAATTCTTACGTAATATTAATTACTTTTAAACTTTATAATATGCTAAATCTTTCTTAATCTGAAAAGTTGTCAAAATGTAATTCATTATTGTTAATTATGTGTTAGACCAGACTAATGTTTTCAATTAATTTCCATAATATTATTATTGTAAAATATTTTATATGTAATTTTATATACCATGACTGACTTTTACATTTACCATACTTAATGTAGTTGCATTTATATATGCATAATTCAAAAAGGAAAATTTTTGTCGACATATAAATCAAAATACAAATTATTTGAGCATTATATGGACATTATGTAATATAATTATATGTAAAATATAATTAAATATAATTAAAAATACTAAAATAAAACATATTTTTTATATACTTCCGATGAATAATAATCACACTAAGTCATTTATTAACCCTTAAGTCAATTTAAATAAAAGTTAGTATGTCGATTATAACATTAAATGTTTAATAATAAATTTTTTTTAAACTCGTATGCACATTTATATGCATACATAGTAAAAAACATTTCGTGTTAAAACGAATCTTTGTTAAAATTTTTGTGTTGAATTTTTAATATATTCGAGTGTTTTTTAATAATTATTAATAACTTAATAATTAATTATAATTATTAATAATAATTTAACATAATGTGATTGTATATTCATCTTATATTAAATTAACAAAAATTTTGGTAGACCGTTTGGGACATGTGAAATATGTCCCAAACGGGTGATTAAATTTAACACAAACTTTTTTATTGTGTACATACATATATGTATAAAGATTATGCATTTCGCAGGCTGCTCCTCGCTTTGATGAAGTGGACTGCAATGTTCACGAAACATTAGCATTTCAAGAATGGATTTGGACACGAAGAAAATCTGCAAAACGCGTAATCTTTGTATAGAAAGCACTCGTGGAAGCCTCAAGAATATTATACATATACATATTAAAAAGAGAAAGTAGCAGTAAAACAAAGACGATAACATCATAATTATTTTTCTTTTTATTTCTATCTATATTATCAAACATGTACTATAGAAAAACCCAGTGAGAAATGATAATGGAATTGACATCGAATCGATGTCGAAATCATTAAATCGACGTCGAATGGATGTCGATTCGACATCGATTTTATTATTATTTCTCATTGGGTAATATATAGTGTACTGGGTCTGACTATGTACATTTATGACCTTTCATGTTTTCTTTCGTTGTTCTTCGAATCATTAGGACTACCACTCGCGTTATGAGTTTACTGACAATATTAAAATAAAGATACATAGGCGTATATCATTTAAAATTAACGAAATTACTCTTCAAACTTCTGTGATACATTAATCTCACAATCAGGTATGTATTTAAAACAATGTTATACGCGTATGTCACTTAAAAGTTAGTTGTTTCTTGGAAAATACTGTCCTTCTTCTGAATTATGTTTTTAACACTGAAATTAGCAATTTTGCGCATATAATATAAGATTGTGAATTAGATTGTGAATCAGAAATAATCATTAATAATCATTATAAAACGCACTTATACTTTAGGTATATATTTTGAGATGTAGAAGTTGGATTCATATGAACTGACATTTGTTTGGCGTTAAAGGAAACGTATTGGACGAATATAAAAAGACGAGGAATCGAATTATCTTAGAAGACTGACCAGCATCGCAAAGTTAAAAGATTATTTCATTTTACGAGATTTATACTAAATATAGATATATGTCAGTCTAATCTATTAAAAATAAATATGCATGTGAATCCTGAAGAAACCATTCAATACAGTAAACATTTATTAGACTTATTAATAATGATATTGAAAAGATATATTATAAACGATAATTCTCTGCTCATATTTTTGCCTGAGATACAGTTTTTAAACGAATTCTCCCTGACTGAAGTTGTTCCCTTAATGTTATCTCAACCAAGAACGATTATTAAAAGAATGATGGAGATACATGTAAAACAAACGGAAGCTATTTTAAAAAACCCTATAAATTTAACTACATTTATTTATAAATACAAGTTTGACGAAGAAGAAGAAAAATTCGTTTTTTCCAATGATATGCCGTTTAGTATTGATGTCATTATTATATGTTTTTTGCATATTATGGGACTGACTAAAATTGATCACGTCCACCCTGCAGTACAGGATTTAATCGCAGTTATGAGAAAGAAATATCGTGTATCTTATACGAAAAACTTTAAACCAATAATAATTACTGAAAATGAAATAGTAATCTCTTATCCAAGTGTATCTATACCTTTGTATTATTATAATAATATATTTAATCCTAGTCTTATTTTACTATTACATGTATCAAGTATCTATTTTTATTTACCGTGGTGTTCGTGGTTAGCTTTAATTATCCCCGTAATAGAGTCAGAGTTTAAAACCCCACTTGCATTGCTTCTTGCTATGGCTGTTGTATGCGAGAACGATACATCTTCTTACGTATTATATCAACGAATTCTTGCGTTCTACACTTCCGAAGTATTCCCTAGAAATTTTCAACTAGAAATATGCACATATTTGGGTATCGTATACAAGGAAAACGATAAATATAGATTTGCTTCTTATTTTACTATATATCGTGAGGAAGCTATAAAATTAATATCTGCTAACATAAATAATGATGAAAGCATAAACTATACGCTTTCTAAAATATAGACATGTTTAATGATTCTGTATTGCTAAAAAAAAATTAATAATATCCCAAGAAAAAATATTTTATATATATAATTCTATATAATTATATGTAATTATTTAAAATTATATCAAATTATATAAAAAATTAATATATATTATATGTATAAATGTATATAATTATATAAAAAAATATGTAATATTTTTTTTCCCGGGATAATATGTAAAAAATTAATAATTTCATTTTCCTTGATTAATTAATAAAGTACTATAAGGCAAAAAATTGTGTTCAATAATGCAATTTTATAACAATTATTATGAAATAAATTATAAATATAAAGATTATGCCATTCCGATATTCCAAGAATGAATCTGTACACCCATAACTGTAAAACGCATAATCTTTATATAGAAAGCACCCGTAGAAGCTTCAAGAATATTATCAAATTATAAATATTTTAATTAATTGCACCAATAATAATTAGGAAATGATGATACTGTCTAATAAATTTCAATCCGTTTCCAAATTGTTTAGGAGATTTTTTCGATGTAAGTGTGTGCCAAAAATATCTTCAGTAATAAAAACATAATGCGATATCATTATTATAGATTTTAAATTAATACGTTTTTCTCTAAAAGGATTATTTCTCTTAATTTCACTAAGTGTTCTTTGTTTTTCAGGAAATAATTTTTAATATTAGGAATAATAGAAATCCAAAACAATTGTGTTACAAATATATATTTTCTAGGTTTTAAATATATTATAAAATAAAATTTTCACTTTTTGATGACTTCATTTTTATGCATAAAAAGATAATATGAAGCGATTTATATAAATTAAACGCTATATTAATATAAGAAAGTATGTACATATAAAATGAACATTTTTTTCTTAATTACAATTGTATTTTGCTTTAGATTAATTTCTTAATTCTTTAAGAGGAAGCAATTTATTACAAGAAAATTTATATGATGTCTAATAAAAAAATAATATTGGCATAGAAAACATTCACACATATACAGAATGAGGCATTTAAAACATTTTAAACATAATTTGCTTGTTTTTAAAAATAGAAAGAAAAGTTTCAAACAAAAATTGCATTGGTTTCGAGAGAGACGTAATTTGGTCATGTTGTTTTTCTTTTAGGTGGAGGCGTTAAAAAAACATAAAAATCACTTCCACTTTTTAAAATAAAATTAAACGATTTTTTTTTACGTAATATGATTTTACATAATTCTCTGACTATTTTGTATATGAAAGTATAAAGGTAGACATATCAAAAAACCAATAGTTTACGAGATATTTTATTTTATTTTAGCACATATTGATAGCACATATAAAATGTTAAATAATATACATTTTTATGTAATGTACATTTTTATCATACCTTAATATTTTTTGTGCAGAATAATGAGATGAATCAATTGATGTAAAGAAAACGCATAGTTGCTTATTTAAAAAATTATTCTTTTTGCATACATATTTTTTTTTAAGCAACTGTGTTTTTTTTTACACCAATTAATTCATCTCATTATTTTATGCATAAAAGTATTAATATAATTATAAAATATTAATAGTTTATGAGAAATTTAATATTCTATGTCAAAATATAGTATATAATCTTATAAATTATTGATTTTTTTATATGTCTATCTTAATACTTTTATATCAGAGTTAGTTAGAGAAATCTTATTACATAAAAAATCATATTCCATTCAAAAATTGGAAGTGATCTTCTTTTTAATGTCTCCATTTAGAAAAAAAACAACATGACTAAAATACGTCCTCCTCAAAATTGAAAAATTTTTGTTTGAAACTTCTTTTTATTGTTGAATGCAAGCGAGTTGTTCAGATGGCTTTAAATACCTCACCCGTATATTTCGAGGTACATTATTAAATAAATATTTTTAAATATTTTTTATTTTAAAAATATTGAATTTTAAATGAAAGCAGAAAATATATAAACAATTTGTTGTATGGATAATACTTCTCTCCTAAAGTTGAGAGTCTTTTAAAGCTGAAACATTTTTTGATGACACTATCCAACAAGAAATGGTTTATTAAATTGTCGAATTAACATTAAAATGATGATAATGTCGATTTGAAACTGACTTGACATCTAATTGACAGTCATTTTGCTGGACAATTATTTCAAATTTACTTAAATGTAATTTTTAAAAGGACACCATATATGTTTTTTGTATCATGAGCATTTTACGTATCATCATTTTACGCATTTTATGATTCAGTCTAATTTAAATATACAAGATAAAATTAAAATAAATACTTTTTGATGATAATAACATTTATTTAGTTAATCAATATTTTTTTATGAGTTTATTAACTACAATTAGTATAATACCTTTCGAAGAAATGTAATTTTTAAGAATTTGTTAAAAGAATTTTTGTATGAAATGTCTAAAAATTTATATTATACAGTTTTAAACATTTCATAAGAGATTTATATATTGTAAAACACTATTATAAAAAATAATTATTAAAAAGGTTATTAAAATGTAACTTGATTATATATTTTATTTTTCGTACTTATATGTCAACATTCTTCCTTAAATATAAGATCTGACTTTGAATACGGACATAAGACGTGAACCATCATTTGTGAGAAAAATGGATAAATAGTTAAAAAAGAAAAGTCTCTAAATTGAAATGTTTCCAAGTGTAACTCTTAAATAATTCTATCTTATAATAGAAAAGTAAGTAAAAATTATTTTCAGTCAAACGTCGTTATCATGGAAAAATATTTCTTTAATTCTTATAATTTCGTCAAATCTAATAAGCACTATAGCTAAATGTATAGTTACCACGTATATTTACTTGGTCATTGTATTTGTGTTTTCCTGGCTTTATTTTTCAGTTTTTCATTATAGAGAACACTTTTTCGATTAGTACTTATTAAAACGAACTTCTTCAAAGATAACGTGATTTAACGATGATTTAAGATAAAGTAATTCCAGTTTTAATTCCAGTTTATATTCTTCTGCAATGTATCAGTTCTTTAGGTATATTTTAAATATTATTTTATTGTTAGCATTTCAAAATTCGAACATTAAATCCATTTGAAATAATGTATTATAACTTTTCTTATGTTAAGTAACTATGTTGAATTCCTATTACTGTGTCTGTTCCTATTAGTGTGTTTTTGTATTTAAATAAGCCAAAAGAAAAATGGTACAAATCAGTAAGAAAATTAACATGTTACAATATAGGAAATCAACATATTACATTCGCTATTGCTCACATTATGGTTTTACAATTTGTAGTGTGATTGTATGATTCACTTACTACTCAAGTCTTACGTCTTAAGTTTTTCTATGTATTATGTATCTATCTATGTATCTACCTTTATAATAGTATATGTATAATACATATTCTATCTACCTTTATTATAAGTTCTAATTGTTGTAAATGTCAGATTTCTGCCATTTTTTACTACGAATGCTTTCCATGAAAAGTTAGGGAGAAGCTTAAATTAAGTTCAATTAATTTTAATTATTCTCAAGTGTAATCCGTCTTTCGGTGTTAATAAGAGTGTCTTAGGATTGTTTACGTAAGGTATTGAAGTTTTCTCGCAAATCTCAAATTTGTAATTCCGTAGTGCTTTTATAAGTCCAATTTTACTTTGGTAAACACCGAAACGTGCACCTGAAAATAAAAAATGAAAATAAAATCATAATATAAAATAGCTCAAAGTTCTCAAATAAAAATATTTTAGAATAAAAAGAAATAGAAAGTGATATTTATTTAATTTTATCAATACAAAAGTGATATTTATTTAATTTTATATTAAATTTATTTAATTTTACCAATACAATTCCTTGGCCCGTCCCCGAAAGGTAGATAAGTCATCGGATGCCTACTTTGCACAGCATCATCACAAAATCTTTCTGGATCAAAGACATCTGGCTTTGGATAAATATCTGAATCTCGCTGAATCGCGTAAATAGGAATCCATACTTGTTGATTTTTCGGTATGCTAACTTTGGTACCATCAAAAGTATAACTCGACATAGATTGTCTCTGAAGAAATGTCACTGGCGGATATTTTCGTAAGGTTTCTGTATGCATTAAGAATAGTGTTACATTATAAAAATATATTTTTAAAAAACTATGATTAAATTGAAAAAGGTTATTACAAATGAGATAAAAATATTATATATGTATACATATAATTATATATTGGAACTTCACTGAAAAGAACAATACGTATAGGCATATTAAATTTATAAGTATTGAAAAACTATTAATAACAATTAGATTAAAGTTTATTAGCAATAAAGTTATATTGTCAAAAAGATAGAAAAGAAAATAAAAAAGATAAAAGCATATTTATACTTTCTTATTTAATTTTTTCTTTAAATGACGTACCTCTAAAAACTTTATCTAAATAATCCATTTTTTTTACATTATCGTATGTTAAATTGTCACCATGTTTTGCATAGACTTCATTAATTTCTTTACGTAGACTATTTTGTATTTTCTCATTTAGTGCTAATTCGTAAAGCGCATGGCTAATAGTAGACGAGGAAGTTTCGAAGCCAGCAACGAAAAATACGAATGCTTGAGCAGTTAGTAAACTATCTGTCAAATCTGAAATGTCGTTTTTTCTTATAAATAAATCTTATAAATAAAATTTAATTTTCATTCAATTACATAAATTAATTACTTAACAATTTATACATATATGTATAGAAGGAAAATGTATAACTTTGAAAATAATAAATACAATTTTTATTGTATATAAATTGTTGATAAGTAATTTATGTAAAATAATAATTGCTAACTTTTCTAAAATGCAGCTATAATAAAAAAGTGATTATAGTCAAATTAAAATTAATTAATTACATTTTGATGTTTTTATTTGTAAAATTATTTCATTATTTGTATAAATTAATGTAATTTTTCCATGTAAGAAATTGTCTTATATCGGAAAAAAGCAACATACCTAGCAAACACAAAGTTACACATAAGATACATTTATGTTAGTTGTAATTTCTTACTCAATAATATAACTGTAATATAACATGTGTCTGTAACGTCCGGCTATCAAAACTCATTAGCTGATGACCCGGCTTAAGAGTACATACAAGAGTAGATATAATAAATCACGTAACGAAAGTAGATATAATAAATCACATAAGGTTATAAGATACCGAATACAATCAGTATCACGAGCATCCAAGCCATGATATCCACGCGCTCACATCGTGAACGTCGTGGAATGTCTTATGCGGCGAGAGCTATATCAATTTATTAAAATATAATTGTAGCATAACAAAACACAAATCCTTTTACATAAATAAATCTATTTCATATGCGTTCATTTTATCTTAAAACCAGTAATTAATTTATATTATAAATCGTATAGAATGATAAGTCGTATGTAAAAAATATATATAAAGATCTTTATATCGTAATAATTGACACACGAATGATTAAACAAAATTAATTGCGAGTTTAATATTTATAAAATTCGCGCTTCGCGCTAGCTACACTTATAACTATTATATATTATATTTTCATATATTATATTTCAACAGTTATTATGTTGTTCTCTTGATATTTATAAATTTCGCACGTTGCTATTTCCACATTCAGATAATTGTCTACAAATCACGAGAGAATCTCAATTTATTAATTGACAAAGAGAATTTCATAGCATATCTATAAGTAACAACAATCATTCAAGTTTTATTCATTAAACTTGCTAAAGAGTCATTCGTCTAGTATTTCGTTTTTACACTGATCTCAATTGAATATCGCGTAACATTATATCTTATGATGATGGATAATTTCAAAAAGAGTTATGAGCTGTCTAAGATTATCAAGATCGAGGCAGTAAACATTAAAATAAATAAATTAATTGAATTAGATATTACTTTAACAGCACAAAGTCTCTAAATCGACTCTGAGTCGATTATAGCTTCTAGACGTCTAAAAAATGGACGTCCGTAAATCGACTTTAGACGACTTGGAGACGTCTCTAAGTCATACAAATCCCACTTTAAAGACGACTGTAAGCCGACTTTAAGTCAACTATTCTAGGCTGTGGTTCAATTCATGCCCATAACGCTCATGAACAGCATTCATCCCTGTTTAACTATAGTTCAACAACAAGGACAAAATGATTCCACATTTAAGCTTTGTGAGCGTAAATCGCACTAGATGTCCTAAAGTCGATATTCATCGGAAGGACATCTGTACAAAGTCGACTCTAAAGGTTTGACTTAGCAAAGTCAACTTACAATCGACGTATCGATGTTTATACTGTTAGTAGATGCGTAAATCATTTCAGTATTCTTTCTTTTCATATCAAGACTTTGAGCGACGTGCGCGGGTATCCTTTCTAAGCGGGTATCCGACGAGTGTTGACAGAGTCCCGAAAGTGAAGCAAAGCACGTCAAACAATAGCTGCGTTCAGCTCAACAGTTGAGTAAGCGCTCGCTGTTATTGGTGTAGTCTTTTAGAACATCCAATCAGCATTTTAGATCTGGAAGAATATATCAATAGCAACGAGCGCTCACTCAATTGTTGAGTCCGCTGAACGCAGTCATTAACATTCTTACAAGCCAGATATCTAGGCAGACTGCCCGGAGTCAAAGTTTCAGCGATGTTCATATACTCGCGAAAAGCAAGTCTCATCCGGACGAAACAGTGTCACATTACAGTTATATTGTTGAGTAAATAAATAAAGAGTAACAGATACATATGTTACATGTAACTTAGTGTTTGCTGGATATATGTATATACATATAAGATCACGTAAGTACATACCAAAATTATCACCCAATTTATCTGGATGTTTCTTTAATTCGCGTAACATATCAATAAAATCATTCCTAGTAATATTATTCACTTCTCTGTAATTTATGGTCTCCACGATGACTCGTGTGAAGAATTTGGTAATTTCTGTTTGCGGTAAAATATAACCGAGCATTTCGTACAGCCGCGGAAAAGATTCTCTCAGTCTTAATCGTAATATATTTGTCCATGTCGGAATTAATATTTTCCTTCCCATCTTGCGAAATTCGCTGTCCTCGTTTGACAATGCGTTCATATCGATACCAAAAGCACAGGTACCGATTACATCAGTCGCATATTTGGCCATCAACTCGCGGCATTCTACTGTTATCTTTTCCATGTACAGGATCAGGTGATCAGCACATTCTGATATTAAAGAAAACATTTCCTTTAATTTACCGGATGTAAAAACAGGTGACAACCGCATTCTTAACGGTCGCCATCTCTTTGGCTCCAAAGTGAAAAGATGTTGCGACAATGGCTCGACCTGCAATATGTGACAGAAACAAAACATAAATCAAATAAATTTAACTCAAAATTAATTTTTATTAGTTTAGTTTTTTTTACAAAACTAATTTAAAAGAATTTGATTAAGATTTTTAAAGGTAATACAAATAAAAAATAGAATAAAAAACGGACAATTAAGAGCATTAATATGCGGTGATTGGTTTATGATATTCGCATCAATTCGCGTATTAATGCTCTTAATTGCTCGTTTTTTATTCTATTTTTTATTTGTGTTAATATTTCAAGAGCCAATTTGAATTAGTTTTAAAGGTAAATCTCACTATTTTTAATAAGTCTCGCGTCATTCAAAGTAGAATTAAGTATACCTACGTGATGCGCTGTGTATTCCGTTTATTCTTTGTTCTTATATTACTTTGTATATTCTTGTAGTGATGTTTAGTGTATTCTCACCTTTTTAAGATTAGGAAATCCTCTGTCAGCAAAGTTGGAGAAATCTTTGATAAGAATATTCTTAATTAAATCTAGATCTTTTACAATAAGAATAGGTGTCTTCCTGGCAAATGCCCCAATCAATGGTTCATTTTTGTAAGTGTTATATATTTCTTTTACATAATCACCCACAAATTTTTTATTGAGTATAACATCTTTAAAATTACCAAGTCCCGGTATTGGTCGTGGACCGGGAACGCCACGTGACTTCCAAAAGTCAAAAGTCGATGTAAGAAAATAATAAATAGCAAGAACAACGGCGGCAATGCCACATAATATTTCAAAGGATTCCATTATCCAACAATCGTTGATCGATTATTATGAATAATCTTTACTGAAAAAAAGAGAAAAGATATTCTGTTGTATAAAGCTCCTCGTCTTAAGGTATATATAGAAAAAGATAGTTAAATTTGATATAAATGTACATGATAAAATATATATGTGTAAGTTAAATTTTTGATGAAATTTTATCGATATTAAAACAATTGAGAAATCACTTTTTCTCTCAATTTTCGATTACCGGAACACATAATAATATTAATCACAATAACTATAATAGTATATATAGCTAGAACATCTTTTAGGCGAAGTAAATAAACAATATTAATCCTCCGCGAACCAGAGTGTGACATATCCCAGCAAAAGGAATTTCTATAACTTCTTAAGAAGTTACCACGTACATGGTTTCGTGCAACTGGAGACTGCGTTGTTATCAATCATACTAAATTATAGCATATTTATTATGAAACATGAGATATATTCACATATGAGCTATGTTGATTTTTTATCTGGTTCGCGAAGGATTAAGTAAAGATAGACCAATGAAATTAAAGTAAGCATGAAAGGAAAATGCAATTTTTGGTCAAAGTCAGGGTCGAAGGTTTCTGCCGCCTCTAGCCAGTTAATTTTTGCTGTCCCCCCTTCAACTGAGGAACAACCACGTCGGCGAAACGAGTACTAAAAAAAGGGTCATCTGCAGGGATTGAGGAACCGTAAAATTATTTTCTTTAACATAAGAATGAATTTTCAATGCAAAAATGGAAATAAGAGAAACAATTCTCAATGATCTCAACAAATGCTATCCAGGACATATTCTTGAACAAGAAGTTTTAGCCGTCGGTCGAATACCTTGTAATACTAATGCCGGCGATAGGTATACTGTAACTTTCAAGTCTTATAACTCAAACAATATTTTATGAAAAATAACTTTATTGCAATGTTTTGAAAAGTTCTTAATACCAGCTATTAGATTCTGGAATAAAAAGTAGGATCTGCCGCTTTAAAAATCGATGTGACCTGACTTTGGCGACGCCACACAAAATCAAACTGTTAAGATCAGTAAATAGATTTTTTTAACCCGACTTTTGTCTGAAGCATTTTTCTATAAAACTTATCTTTTTTGAGATATTCAAGTGTCTCGACCTTTTTGGAACATCCTGTATACGTTTTTTTGATTCAATGCGTTGAAGTGAGTAGAAGCTATAATAAGAGCATATTGGAGCATGCCTTTAGTGATCAATGAAAAATTTTCTCAATCTTTCACGTGACAAAAAATGGTTATTTTTTTAAAACTTCTTTTCACAAAATGCCACCCTCTTAAATTTGCTACCCCTAGACTATAATTTAGGTTTTAGTTCTAATATGACACTGGTCAAGGTAGGTCACTGATCTTCATGCCTAATATTTTTTGTGAATTTATAGTTTGAACTGGAAATTGTATAAATTCACAAGAAATATTAAATACGAAAAATCACCTTGACCGGAAATGGCGTTTTTCACTCATATATATTTATTTCTGTACCTTTCATCCCAGGAAAAAATATTTTATATATAATTATATATATATTTATTGTATAATTATATTTAAATTTATATATAAAATTATATTAAATTATATAGAATTTATAATTATACAATATATAAAATATTTTTTCCTTAACGTGCATAAAAAAATAGAAATAATAAAAATAGAAATAATCTCGAAATGTTTATCCGAGAAACAGTGCTAGAATTAATATTAACACTTATGCGCAATACGTTACATCATCAAAGAAGATAATTAAGAAAATTGAAAGAAAAACAACAGTATAGACAATTATTTTTCAATATAGCATGCTGAAATGCGTAGATATTACGTCATGATACAATGCAAATTACTTGTATCTTGAAAATTAAAAGTAAAATTCAATTTATCGCTCGTTATAAATAAAATTTACCGAAAAATACAATTTAATTTTTCTCAGATTTTTCCATCGATGTATTTTTATTGTATAGGATGTCCGGAAAATCAAGATTAATATTTTGGGAAGTAATTCGGGAGCCAAAAAGGAGAAAAAAAAATTATATAAACATAGGTCCGGAAATAAGTTCCGAGTTATAACTTTTATGTTAAAAAATTGAAATTTATTTTTCATTATTACAATCATAATGTTTTAAGTCAGCAATATTATTGGGCGCATTTCTGTAAATTATTGACTTTACGTGACTCCATAGATAAAAATCAAGTGGATTTGTATCTGGTGATCTTGGGGATCAAGTAATCGGACCTACATGTCCTCCATCTCCATTTTGATTGAAAATAATCTCTGGCTAATAATATTGCGGACTTAAGACAAAGAATAATCTATGAATTCGAAGAAATAAGGAGAGATCCAAATATTTTTCGAAAAGTTCGGAATTTCTTTGATAGAAGAATAAAGACCTACATTCGTGCTGAAGGTAGTCATTTTGAACATTTAATTTAATTTCTATTATATTTAACCTGTTCATGTTTATCTAAAAATAATGCGGTAATTACAAATATCGTATTTAATAATAAAATACCATATGTTCTTTTGCTTTAAAATTTAAAACTATCCTTGATCTTGAGCAATACTCTTTTAGCAGTAAGATGGAAATAAAATATGAAAATACAGATACAGATATATCAATGTTCCTTTAATTTTGCTTACAATTTTTCCGTGCATATAATGCAGGAATAATTGAATGCACACACATATAACACACATATGCATTGTTAAGATATTGAGAGGCTCGTTAAAAACACATTATTGCAATGCTCCAACGCAACACTCTATTTATATTGCATAATACGACTCCGACAAAATACTTGAGAAATAAAGTAATATTATCAATACAATTTGATATCATTTTATTATTCATCACGCAGTCAAAAGAAAAAATTATATCTTTAAATTATATCAGAAAATTAATTCTTTTCGTTTTTCCAATCTGCTTCATCTTGGTAAGCGACTTCTTTGTCTGATAATAAAAAGTCGACCTGTGATGAAGCGATTTATTTCATACTTAGCAAAATAAAATTACAGAATTTACTTTTCTTCCTTCTGAAATTATCAATTTGGTATTGATATATTAGGTGTTGGAATTAATTCGTAGCGTTTTACAAGTGATGGGAAGTACTTTCATTAATGTATTTTTTAATGCTCATGTGAAATAAATAACATTCTTTCATTAAAAAACGCTACGAATTAATTCCAACACCTAATATAATGGACATACCTAATTGCAGATGACAATACAATGTAACTGCGCACCGGCGATATTGCCGCGTAACACTGAGTGTCAGCTTGTAAGTAAACTATTATCGTATTATAGCTTGCAACAGTGTATAACTTCAGATAATACTAACCGCAGTTGCCTGGATCATGCGAAATTATATAAAGAGGAGATACGAGTTAGTACTGAATCACGATGAATTGTGAAATATCCGAGAGTTATCTCTTTCAATTGCCATGACTTTGCAAATATTAATAAAAAAATTTGAATCGATTAAAAACATTCAATGTAAAAACATTCTTATCCCATCATTGAATGTAAAAACATTCAATGATGAGACTAATGAGAGCAAATATCGCAGTAATTAAAGCGAAAAACAATGTATATATTTTAATAATTTATCTTAAAAATTTTTTAATGTTTTAGCAACACTTTGAATCATGTTCAGCAAATAATTCTTCTACTAGTTTAGTAACAAATTAATGATCTTACAATCATAGATAATTCAGGAAAAATCGTTTCAAAGCCAAAAGAGAGAGAGAGAGAGAGAGAGAGAGAGAGAGAGAGAGAGAGAAGTTTCCCGCTACTTTAATAATTAAAAATCTTATTAAAGATTTTTTTTAATGCATAGTGAGAATTTACTACAAGTGACCGACTGAGAATACATTTGTATAATGAGAATACTATACATTTATATACATTTGTATATAATGTATAACGTATAAAAGAATCAATTGAATCTTTCCTTTCCTTCCACTTCAAAAAGAAGAATTTTGATTTATTGATTCTCTTATACACTATGTGTTATGCGTTATGTAAAAATCTATGGCTGTTTTCAGAACGCGCTTATAACAATGTTAGTGAACTAACATGCTATACTTTACGCATATTATAGAAATTCGAAAATAAATACGCGCTTTTATCGATAAAAGCGTGTTTTGAATAAGTACTTGTGTCACCCTACTGAAAAAAATCATGTCACAACGTTATATAATTATGTAATTAAAACATGTAAATCACGTTGTTACGTCTAATGTTGTGGTTGAGATTTTCTCTGTTTTTGAGTCAATGTATTTAAACAATTTACTCGGAGACCGGAGATTAAATTGTGCAGTTCACTGAGAAGTACCGGATAATTTAGAGGAAGGGTAATCTTGATTTGAAATAAGGGCCGATTTAATTTGGAATCTCAATCTCTTTTCTCTTTGTCTTCGTCCGCCTTTGGTAAGTATGGAGGTAATGCAAAAAAAAAAAGAATTATAATGTTCCGGAGAACCGTCGTAAATGGAGGCCACGCTATTGGCAGCGACAGTCGCAACAACCCCTCAGATATTCATATATGTATATGTACTTGTATGTAACCGATTAAAGATTTAGAGATTCTGTCGATAGATTCGATTCAATATTTTCGTTTATTGAAATAAGTAAATGCTATAAGTAAAACAATGAAAAAGAAAAGTGAGATTCTGATGGAGCGCGAGGATAGTTCTCATCTTGATTGTATAACTGTAACTGTAGCTGTAACTATAACTAAGTAACTCTAACTGACTGACTGTCTGAATATAATCGACTGTTTCTGTCTTGACAACTCCTTTTATATTCTGAAAATGAATGTGGGAGTGTTCTTTCAGAATCAATCGACACTCCTCAAAATTTGGTAGAACCTATACTCGCGCTTTCCTTGAGATAAGGCAGCAAGGCTCCGCGTAAGACCTACTCCCTACTCTACAAATTTATTCTTAATAAGTAATAGTTGAGTTTTAACAATTTGTAGTAATAAAAATTTTCCTTAATATCTTTTATGCGAGGCGAATTCACTACATTCATGTTTAAAATTAATTTAACTTTATTAGAAAAAGAAAAAGGGGAAAAAAAAGATATTCGTTCTCGCATTCAGGAAGATTTCTATTTTACTGCTAATTACTTAAACGCTATAAAAAAAGATATTCGTTAAACGCTAATATAATATACATTATTATTAATGTTAATGAAATTATTAATGTTAATAGAATTTTCGGTTTCGAAATAAAGGGAAATATTAACCTAGCGATAAGATAAAAAGTAAAGTATAAATCGTATATCAATGAAGAATATCTATAAAGAATGAGATGATTTTATCGGGATGTAACAGTCTCTTAATTTCGTCTGTAAAAATTCGAAACTGAAAAATGAGTCTACTAGCCCCAGCCTCTCTTACTTCAGAAATAATATTTAAATATATGTTTAATTGATATTTAAATAATATTTAAATTTATTATGTCGACATTAAGTATTAATTTGTCGATATTAAGCATTATTTAAGTATATCAAATATATATATTTAAATATAATTTTTAAAGTATTAGAAACAGCTGAAAAACCTTTTTCAATAATATTTTAAAAATTTCTGTAACATTTCATCAATCTTTTAACAAAGTTTCATATGCAAGAATCGCGGACAGAGCTATTCCAGAGTTGTCTCAGAAATGTTGCAGACATATTTTGCAATTTCTATAAAATGTTTCACTTTTCAGTTGAAAAATTTCTGAGATATTTCTGAAAACTTTTGGTGCTGTATGGGCGTTTTGGAACATTTCAGCAAAATTGCTGAAAATTTGTTAAAATTTCATTGAAAGTGAATTTTTCAGCTAACATATTAAAAAATCGTTAAAATTTCTTTGAAATTTTGCTGAAATTTCTCTGAAATTTTTACTGAAATTTCTCTGAAATTTTGTCGAAATTTTGCTAAAAATGAATTTTTCAGCTAAAAATCGTTGAAATTAAACTGAAAATTTTCTAAAATACTAAAATTTTGCTGAAAAGTGTTCCAAAACGTGAAATAATTTCAGCGAAATTTTTCTACCAGCTATATACCGATAAACATATCTATAAAACTAAGTACTTAAGATAAATCATAAAATTAATATTATCAGTTTTAATTAATATTATCAAATTCCCTCTCAATTCAGCGCATAAATCAGTTTCATTTTTTCTGTTCGCGCGCTATCAAATTGGGTCTCCTTATCTCATGGATGTATTCTACATACTACTAACTTATTTGCGATTATAGGTTATAGGTTACATTTCACTTATCTTTTTTGTTTATTCCAATAATTCAATAGGCAATTATATTTTCTGTGTACAATAAAAATGAATTATTTTTAACTATTTTTCTTGATCGGTTTATGTAAATAAACAAATTCCCGGAAAAAAATGTTTTATATGTAATATATATTAGATCATTTAAAAAGTATCCGCGGTTTTTTGTTCAATTTTTGAATGAAAAAACCGCGGATATTTTTTAAATGACCCAATATAATAGTTAGTGTCGTTCGTACGCAGTAACGAGCATGTTTATCGATTACTTTCCAACTTTTTTGTTCTTGAAATTAACGCTTTAATGTAATTTTTTCATTTGTTATCTCGGAAAATTACTAAAAGAAAAATGACTCGCTGTGTCTGATACTGACTGGCTAACATTATCAGGAGCCGGAGTTCTTGAATTATTTTTATAGTAATGTTTGCGATATGATGCTCTGTAAGCATAGTGAGCGTCCTTATATTTGCTGAATAATTAATTATAATCTTAAAGTTTGATAAATTAGTTCTTCATTCATATTCTATTTTACGATATATATTTCCTAATTTCTTTTCTTTTCGCACCGCACCAGTTGCATGTAAGCGCTATACTCAGTTACACTACATCAGAGTAGTGCACACCATGATGTATACTACATCATTATTGCGCTAAAATCCTATTCCCGCTTGATTTCTATTTTCAAATTTTAAATGTCTCTTTGAGACGGTGTAGCAAAATCCCACTTTGTGCATAAAATTTGCATTACACCGTAGCCACGGAAACAGTACACCGAATGAGTTCACCAACCATGGAAACACGGTACATTGTCTGAATGTTGCACTAGTGGGCGAACATAGCAGCCAAGAGAAAACGCTATTATATTTATTGTATTTAATGTATATGTATCATATGCAATTTTCTCTCTCTCTCTTTCTCTCTCTCTCTCTCTCTCTCTCTCTTTCTCTCAAAAATTAAAAAAAAATTGTATATCAAAATATAAATTATTTGAGCATTATATCCTTGATGAAAATTTTTTTTTAATTTTTATTGCGAATTGGAACATTTTTCAGAAATATTTAGAAATATTCGGATATCATCTACATCTTCTCTTAGAATTTTGTATATAAGTGAATTCTGAAATATTTTAATCCTATAATTTTTAAAAAGTATTTTAAAATTTTTTAAATTTTATAACATTTCACTAGAAATTATACTTACAAGAAATCTTAAGCTGGCGTCCCATGGAGCGGAAATTTATAGTGGAACGGAACAGCGCAACTAATCACAACTCTGCAGTCATTACTTTGCTTTCTTTTCTGCGATTGTGATTGGTCTCGCTATTCCATTCCGTTGTAAATTTCCGTTCATGAAATACCGGCCTTACGATATTTCAATTAGTATATATGAAAAATTCTGAGAAAAGATGTAAATTTTCTGAAAAGTATTCCAATTTGCATAAAAAATATGAGAAAGTTATAAAGTATATAGAAATTTTGAAAAATTATAAAAATAACTGTGAAAAATTATATGAATAATTCTAGAAAAAATTTCATCAAGGATGGACATTATGTAATATAATTATATAAAATAAAAATAATTAAAATGAAACATTTTTTACGATTTCAATAAATAACAATTATATTGTATTTACAAAATCATTTATTAACCCTTGAGATAATTTAAATAAAAGTTAGTATATCGATTTTAACAGTAAACACTGAACGATAAGTTTTTTAAACCTTTGTCTTTATCTGCTTATTGTAGGTTTGTATATATAAACACATACATGTATTGAAAGAAGGAAAGTAGCAGCAAAAATGATAATGTCATAAGGAATTATTTCTGTATTTATTTCAATTCATATTCTCAAATGTACTTGACCTTTTATTTCTTTCGTTTTTCTCGAATCTTTAGGATACATTTTTCTAATTGTTGTTCGTTATAAGCCATGACAATACTAAAAGAAAGGCACATAGACATACCGTCTAGAATTCACAATATTCTTTGAACTTCTGCATTAACCTCAGGTATGTATTTAAAATATTGTTATGCGCGTATGTATATTTAAAAGTTAAATCTTTTCTGGAAAATACCGTTCTACTAAATTATGTTTTCGACATTGAAATTGACTAGAGCGATTTCGCGCATATTGTCAATTAGATTATAAGTTAGAAATAATTTACCATTAATACTCGTTATAAAACTAACATTTATTTTATGTATTTTGAAACGTAGAAATTGAATTCATACGGATCATTAAAGGAAAGATATTGGACGAATATAAAAAAATGAGGGATCGAATCATCTTATAATTAAAAGGCTGACTAGACTTGCTGATTGCAAAATTGAAGGCTGATAACTATTTACAAGAATTATATAGATTTATGTCAGTGTAATCTACTAAAAATGAATTCGTCTAAATCAAATAGTGAAAAAATCAATGAAATCACACGAAGCAATGATTGTCCATTTTTACGCACATTAGTAACAATATTGAAAAATTATTCCGAACGACTGCCTTTTTTGTTTGAGGTACAGTTTTTAAAGGAATTCTCCTTGACTGAAGTTATTCCCTTAGTGTCATGCCAACCAAGAATGATTATTGAAAGCATGATGAAGATTCATGCAGAATGCACGACAGCTATTTTAAATAACCCTGATTATCTAATTAAGCTTGTTTATAAGTACAATTCTGACGAAAAAGAAGAAGAATACGTTTTTTCCAATAACATGCCATTTTATATTGATGTCATAACTATATGTTTTTTGAGTAATGTGAAAATGACTAAAGTTGATCACGTCCAGTCTGCAATGAAGGAGTTAATCGCAATTATGAGAAATAAATATCATATATCTGATACGAATAATTTTGATCCACTAATAATTACTGAAATTAAAATATTATTCTCTTATCCAATTGTATCTCTACATGTGCTGTATTATACCAATAATGGCATTAAATCTTCTGCTTGTAAAATATTACGTAAATGGAAACTCAATAATATCTTTTGTTTACCGTGGTTAGCTTTAATTATCCCCGTAATAGAGTCAGAATTTAAAATCCCACTTGCATTGCTTCTTGCCATAACTGTTGTATTAGATAAAAATAACAAACCTTCTTACGTATTGTATCAACGAATTCTTACGTTATATACTTCCAAAGTATTCCCTAAACGTTTAAAACTAGCGGTATGCAAACATTTGGGTATTATATATAAGAAAGAAAAAATATATAGATTTGCTCCATATTTTACTAAACTTCGTAAAAAAGCTATAAAGTTAATATCGTCTGTTAAAGTAAATGATAAAAGCGTAAGATATATGCTTCGTCAAATATAGACATGTTCAATTATTCTCTATTGCTGAAAAAAATTAATAACATCCCGAGAAAGAAATATATATAATTATATATAATTATATGTAATAATATACAAAAATTTTTTCTTAATTACAATTGTATTTTGCTTTAGATTAAGCTTTTAATTCTTTAAAGAGCAATTTATTACAAGAAAATGTATACGATGTCCATTAAAAAATAATATTAACATAGAAAACATGCACACATATATATATATATATATATATATACTTTGATTAGCTTGTTAAATAAAATTTTAAATAATATCTATTACTTTAAAATTTTTTTAGTTGAAAGTAGAAAATATATAAATGATTTGTTGCACGCACAATACTTCTCTCCTATAAAATTGAGAATCTTTTGAAGCTGAAATGTTTTTTATGATACTACTAACAAAAATTGATTTATTAAATTGATTATGAGTTAATGCCAAAATTAGTTAAGTAATTTTTGAAATGATATCATATATGTTTACATTATAAGTATTACTTTATGATTTATCTAATTCTTTTATGATTTAATCTAATTTAAAGATGCAAGCTAAAAATGAAAAAAAAAAACACTTTTTAATAACAGCATCATTATAGAATCATTATAGAAATGCTTAATGTCAAATTTTTTAAATAATTTTATTGACTACAATTAATGTAATAAATATCCTTTGAAGAATAAAATTTTTAAGATAAGTAAACAGCTTATTTGTGATATAAGATTTTTATTAAAATTTTGTATGAATTTTGTATCTAAATATTTATACTGTACAGTATTAAATATTTATTTTGACAAGAGATTTATATTGTAAAACGCTATTATATAAAATAATTATCTAAAATATATATTATAATTATCTAAAAAAATTATTAAAATCATATTTTATTATTTGTGCGTATGTCAACATTCTTCCTTAAAGCCGCAGCACAGACTTTTGCATAATGCATAAGCGAATCAACTAATCAGAATCTTTCCTTTCCTCCCATTCCATAGAAAAGAAGGATTTCGATTGATTGATTCTCTTATGCACTATGTATTATGCGTTATGCGAGAGTCTGTGCTACGACCATTACTCAAATTAGTTTAAGAAGTGAGGTATATTTGTAAGAAAAATAAATAACTAGTTAAAGAAGGAAAGTCTCTAAATTGAAATGTTTCCAAGTGTAACTCTTAAATGATTCTATCTTTACTTATATGTATATCTTAACCCTTTGCGTTACATAGTGTATCTTTAGATGGCATAACTATCTCAGTTTTTATATGCTTTTTTGTATATAATAATTGATATATATTATGTATTTAGTATCATTATATTCCTAAGACAACTAAAAACTAGAATGGCTGAACATAAAAATAATTTTAACAGAACAAAATCCATTCATTCTGTGATGACAGAACACAGGACGCTTCACAATCACAATTTTAATTGAGACAACGTTGAAATATTAGCTATTAAGCAAAATTATAATAAACAAATTGTCTCCGAAATGATAAACATAAAAAGAACGAAGAATTAATTTAAAAACAGATACTGAACTATTGAATCCTTGTTTTCTGACTGATCACTGATTATTCACATTAAATGACAAACAAATTTGATTTTAGTCGTTCAATGTTCATTTTACTGCGAGACTCGCAACTATCAACATCGTTGCTCTAATTTTATTTTATTGACGTTTTTTAATTTTATTTTATTGATGTATTATAACACACTCCAATTTTTATATTATATACATGTTCAAATGCTAATTACTTATGGATTTTTGTTATATCTTTATGCGTTCCTAAAATAACTCTTTATATCAATTTATTTTCCGTTTTTTATTATTCAACATATTATAATTACAGTCGAACCTCCGTAAAATTAACCTCCTTTTATTTTAATCTTCGTAAAAGTCATGCTTAATATAACAATCGAGCACATATGTCGCGTATTTACTTTTACGGAAGTTAGTCCCGACAAGTTACTTTTATAGAGGTTTGATTTATATTTGAATATTATATTTGAGTTTTTAATTTCTTGAGACCATCCAACTCACCAACTGGCCATGGAAAAATATATGGAGAATAGCCAATTCACGCACACATTAGTCATGAAATATAACACACGAAATGTATTCGCTGATAAAGGCTTGAAGTTAGCCGAAACGTGTGTCATTTAGTTGTTAAAATATATTATTTGGACTAAAAACGAGTTTAATCACTTATAGCATCGATTTCTAATCGCCCAATTTTATTTATCATTTAATTATTATTAAAACTTTTAAATTATTATAAAATAGAATGATTCATATAGCTGAGAATGATAAATTATTGATGGACTTAGTATTTAATTTTGTTGTATTTTCATATAAATGTACATGTTCCTTTGTATGTGTGAAAAATAATGAAAGAAGGTCACTGATACTGATATGCCACTTCGTTTTAGAACAATATTTCTTAAACAAAAGATAAAAAAAATAAAACTGTACAAACATAAATTCAAATTAGCCAACAAAAATCCAACTTGTTAAAGGATGACATTTTGATTTTATTTGCATTAAAACTTATATAATTTAGTACTTGGCTCTTTCAAAACAGGTAATAACTTTTTCAAAACTACGTAGTTTTAAAAGAGCTGAATTTCTTGTTTACGAAAAATGGTGTGATTAAATCTTATAATGTATGACTAAATATTATTTTTCTGTTAAATGATCTTATAGACAAATAAGTACACTTAAAGAAAGCGATTACACATTTTGTTTAACACTAGATTAAATTTTTTTTTCAATATTTTGAAAAGAAAATAGCTCTTTCATGCCTACTCTCTTCTATCCTTAGATTACTTAGGATTTCTTATTAGATTACCTAAGATTACCTAGAGAACACTAAAGATGATTTAGATTTATCAAAAATTACCTTGGATTACACAAAATTTCGTTTAAATTGCCGTTGAATTACCTAGCCCTTGTACAAAATTACCTCCGTGACCAATCCCCCTATTGTAAATTATAAAACACCTCTGAAGCTCATATTATAAATTACATATTTTTACTTTTACACATTATTCAATAAATTTTTTTATAACTTTAAAGATACAACCGGTCAAAGGAACACTATGTTCCCCTACACACACGAAAGAATATATACTTAAGACAAAAACTGTTTATCATTGCAGTAACTCATGTATATAATTTAGATATCGAAAATTCTATACCACAACCAGAAACAATTTCTCGAAATGACGTATTTTCAAGGAACTATTTATGACTGATATAGTCTGTATTATACTTACGCAAAATAATGGCATAATTAATATGTTATCATTACTATATACATAGATTTTGCAAACGTATAACATACAACAGTAAATATCCGTTTTTCAACTAGTAATCTTCGTAATATATATCAGATAAATATTTTAAAAATCAAAATGTTTAACATGTGAATGTTCAACATATTTTAATGTGTGAATAATTTCTCTTTATTTCTTATGGTTTATATCAGAAAATCAAGGAAAGAAAGACACTGAAAGGAATCCCTATAACGATGGCTTCTTTAAAATATGTTGTAAGATTTTCAGTAATTGTTATTTAACTGTTGTTGCAATTTCTGCACATTAATACTGTCAAAATTTGTTAAAAAAGTTCCTTTATCTTTATAATTTCTTGGAGTTTCCTTACAACTTATTCCTATCTTCGAAATATTCTCTTTCTTAATATCTATAATTAATACTTGATATCCCTTTCTCAATCGATCCAGGAGAAGAGTATTTCGAAAGGTATTTTCAATATGTCTGAATAAATTGCAAGTGAGATTCAAAAAATTATAAAGGCTAAATTCAAAAATTTTTTGTATATAGCCCTGGTACTTCGAAATAATTATGATCTGTATGCTAAAAATTTCAGGTTGTATTTTCCTTATTAATGAAAATAATACTAGCGCATTATTATGCTGAATCTATGACAGTTCCAGATAAGCAAGCAACAGAAAGATGTATGTTATAATATCTAATAAATATGTATGTATTTACAGTAAAAAATGCATCAACTATTAATATTGATTTACTTTACAGATACATTTAATAAAAAAGCAGTGCAAGGAGAAAATGAAGGAAGTGCATCCAACAGAAATGGAGGAATTGAACTAAATAAAGCGGATGAATAAGGCTATGAACAAAGATATCCTGAAGAAGGACTCTTTGAAAGAGGACGTTTGAAAAAGATAATAAAAAGGTACCAATATCTAAATCGTTATGAACATTAAAAAGGGTATAAAGAATTTTAATAATCATACAATATTACAAATTAATCCATAATATATTATTATTCTCTATAAATTAAATATGAATCTCTATAAATTAAATATTCGATTCATCGCAGTAGTATAGTTAAAATGAGAAACGCAATAATATAAACGGATAATAATATGCAGTTATTAGATGAGGCCAGATGAATGTTTTATCGAGAAACGGAAATTGCTCGCAAATGGTTGAACGACCGATTGTTGGAAATTTCTTGATGTTCTAATAATCAAATTGATAAATTAGTTAAAATATATGAGTATTAATAAAGCTAAACAAGCAAACCGTCACTCTCATAAAAAGGCTTACCGCAAAGATCTTATCATTATGTTTCGCATGATGTTAAAATGCTTCCCAATTATTTTTATCGTCAGTGTGATTATATGATCAGTGTGATAAATATACCGATGAAATAAAGTCGTCAGAGAGTAAAATATATCAAGATATTGTAAATATAAATCTTAATCAAGAAGTAGAATAAAAAATGAATAATTGACACGACAGACAAACACTAACTGAGAGAAAAATAATAGTTGGAAAATAATAATTTTTTGTAACACTTGACTGGACAATTCATCATAACTAAAGCTTGATAAAATAACTGATACGACTTAAAACAAAAATAAAAAATAAGTTCCAGTAACTTATTTAAATAAAATATAAAATTGCAAGAGTCAGTAAAATAACTGATGCGACATATTTGCAATAAAAAATATAAAATAGATTTCAAACATTTATTTAAAATATAAAATGAGAAATAGAGCCCGAAAATGCATTTATTTATTTAAAATATAGAAATAATTGATCTTTTATTTTAAGTAAATCCTCTAAGGTTATTTCTTTTCTTATTTTAAATAAAAATAGATTTCGAAAACTTACTTAAAATATAAAATAGGAAATATATATTTTAAGTAGTAAATACAATAGTTCCAAATAGTAAATACAAAATATTTTAATAATTTTATTTATTTGAATATATGAATCCTCCAGCAAAATTAGCAGTAACAATATAGCAATATTGCAGCGATATTGCTGCAAATTCTATGCTGTATGGATACATTTATAAATATAACATTTCAGTTTTTTTATAGCTGCAGCCTAAATAATTAATACTTAATAATATTAACTCTCCTTGAACTATGGAAGATGAAAATTTCATGAATCATTGATATATCTCACACGCACACACACACACACACACACACACACACACACACACACACACACATACACACACGCGCACACATATGGTATATACTTCATCATAAATATACTATAATTTAAGTACTCACCGTCACTTTTACCGACGAATCAGTAACATAATTGATACAATAAAATTGTATAAGGAAAGATTCAGTACCAACTTTATGATAGGCCGATATTCATAGTCGAGTCTTACATTTAAGACTGTCTTAAGTACAATCTTAGGATGTCGTAAGTCAATCCGAGGACTGTTATACTAAAAAATAATAATGTTATACTAAAATCTTAAAACATTATATTTAAGACAGTTTTAAAATAAAAACGGATTATAAATACCGTCTCATGTTTAACGTTTCACAGTTGTACTTTGTTGTCACTTTAAACCTTATGAACATCCACAGATAGAGAGGGCAGAGATTTAGAGAGAGACACCGTTCAATTGCACACACCAATTGCCATGTTATCCCTTCTACTATGATACTGCCAAATCCAGGACACTTCTCGCGCTATAACGCTACACTTTGTCTTAGCATTGAGACATTACCGTGCCTTCTGATAGTTACTTTAATAATATAATTTATCATAGACATAAACTAAAATATCATAGCAAGGATATTCATATAATGTGTTAAATTTTGATTTATAGGGCCGATGTAGAAAAGGCGAAGAGGAAAATGGAAAGCGATCTGAAACTGACGCAGGAAACCATTGCCTATCTCAAGAGAAATAAGAAGGAAATCGATCCATCAAAGATCAACCAACGCAAAGATAACGAATCGCTAATGAAGGAATTGCAGAAAAAGATTCAGGAACTGCAGAGCCGAATCGAGGAACTTGAAGAAGAGGTGTGTATAACAAAATAAATCAAGAAAAAAAAACATTTTCCTAAAATTTTTAGTCTAAAAAAGGAAAAAAGAAATATTTTAATCAATTATTTTTAAATTATTTTTAAATTGATAGTCTTGTCTTAATTATCAAATTAACAATATATCAATAATAAATTGATTAAAAGTTCAGAATCAATCAAAGAATATTAAATAGAATTCGATAAAGTGTGTTTATTATTGTCTCTTATAATAATTACAATGAGTGCTTTCCAGCAAGGACACAATCAGACACAGTGTAACACAGTGAATCATTACATCCTTGTTGTTTGCCTACGTTAAACAAAGATGAAACGAGTTCACTGTGTTATATAGTATTTGTATCCTTGCTGGAAAGCATCTTATATATTATAACTGATGAAAACGATGATGTGATTTTCTTTTCCTAGGTCGAAGCAGAAAATAAAAAAGAAGAATAAGTTTGACCATTTTACATAATTTTTAATATTGTTTCTTTCTCACAGCATATTTATTAAAGAATCATTGGTTATTTTTGTTCACGAATAATTCAATTATATAATATAGAAGAGATAAAATTACTAAATTATATATTTATTATCCTCTCGCATTATGTCTGACGATTGACTTCAAAAAAATCAAATTAAAAGTTAATAGTTATCGATAAAATTGTAACTAAATTAAGTTAAAAAGTTAAGAGTCTAAAATGTAACTAAGTTAAGTTAAAATTAATTAACTTTTTAACTTACCTTTTTAACTTAGCATTATCCAACTCTGCAAATATCACCCTCAATCCCTAAAAACGACCCCTAATTAATCTATAATAGTACAACACCTTAAAACAATAAATTATTCGAACATTTTAACTGATTAGGTTTCTCTGATTTTGTTGCTTGCGTTGTTGTTGATTTACAATGAATCCGATTTTGTTACTTTACATTTCACTCCTGAGAATCACCCCTAGCCACTGCTGAGCGAAGATTCAGAATGGATCATTTAGTTGAATTAATTAACATATTAAAAATTTTAAGCACAACTTTATACGTGAATACATCAAATATGAACGCCAAGATCAAATTTTGGATGTTAAATAATACATTATATATTCTTTTATTAAAACAATTTATTCCAGATATAATTGTGAGCCGATAACATTCGGTTTCAACACAATCGGGCGTAGGAGATTATTAGCGTTTCAGAATAATTGTGTTGAAACCGAATGTTATCGGCGAGAAATTCTTCAATCGGGGATGGTGATATTAGATGAAACAGAGGAAAGACTGAATAGGAAGAAGTCATCGAAGAAGTCTGAGGACAGATCGGAGACAGAGGAGTAAGAAATTTCTAGTAATGGCGATAGAATCGAGGCTGGAGGTTGAACGACTGTAGTCTGTTCTTGGGCTGATGCCTGAATTAGCAGAGATTGTTTTCAAGAGTTTTCCGCAGTGTTAGAGTGGACACGGGCGGTGAGTCGCTAGGTGACAGTAACGAAAGGAGGAAGAACTGCACGAACGCACTAAAAATTTGGTCGTCTTTAAAGAGGGACCACACAAGAAAAGGAAGGACCACCCAGCGTACTGCAGTGAAATCAAAAACTTACTACTTCGCGATAGCGATGTATAGGAAGCCAGAGAGAACGTCGGAGAGAATGTAGTATGGGAAAGTGTTATCTTTAATTTTATGACCTTAATATTTATAAAAAAACGCACGTGCAGTGCGTCAAGAAAGTGTATCGAGGCTTGATCGTTAAAAAGTATCTTGGCGTCCAGTGATCTTACGCTTCCAGTGACATATTTATTATTATTTTAGCAGTGTCCGAGGGACACAAACTCGATGTCCTTTTGGTCCCGCCGCTTGTACACGTGCACCGATTTTTAGTTTATCTCGGAGCGACATTTACGAGAAGATACTGGATTCTTCGTTTTAATTTTTAGTGGAAAAGAAAATTTTTAGTCTTCTCTAAGCTATAACACTCAACTTGTTCGTTATTCGCAGCTGTCTCTTTATTTCAACGAATTCCAGATCTCCACGAAAGAAAAGAGTCGTGGGAATCCGCTCGACGTAACAATACAAATCGAGTACTTCCTGTTGTGACACATTTACATAGCTCGAAACTCCACAAGCACTTCTTAACCGGATATTTCTCAGATGTATGCTGGATTTTAAATCTTTTTATAATAGGCATTCTATTTAAAGTCTAGACTACGTGAACGTTACAGACTAGTTTTGTGAGGTATTCTGTCCAAAATTACGCTTTCCACAAGAAAAGAATGCAGATTAAGTGAATGCGATTCCTCCCATACAGAAGCTTGCAGCAATGCTACTGTATTATTGTAGGAATGTTCTATACTGTATGAATTCGAAAAAAAATCACAAATAAATTTTTTATCTTAACACATTTATGAAAATCTTTTTTAATGCGTTTAAAACGCTATGTACAAAAATACATACAATGTAAAAATATATATATATATATATACATATATAACATATTTTATAAATTTTATTTTATAAATTTTTTTTTTATTTTATATTTTAAACTTTTCCGGAAAAGTTAATGTATTCTTTATCGAAATCTTTCTCAGTTTTAACTTTATTTTAGATATTTGATTAGTTAAGAATTTTTTGTACATTATATTATATTTGCTCATAAATATGTCTCGAAATGCATGTGTCGTTATATCCTGCAATTACATTCTTTTGAAAAATACGCAAAGAAAATGAGAAGTACATTTAAAATCTGATCTTATGAGTAAGTAAATTTAATTTTTTATCTTACTAATTTGTGAAATTAAATTTGATATTACATTTTAATATATATTAATGATATCATGATATTATGTAAATTATACTAGTGATACGATTCAATATAGCTGTAATGACTACTCAGGAGCCTTAAAAATTAATTTAGGAAAATAATAAAAATACAAATATTAATCCGTACAATAATACAAGATACATTTTGGTGCCTCATTCATCCAAACATGAGTTACTAGAATCCGTCCGTTTTTTCATCAATTCGGAATGGTTAAAAAAATCTTTAAAAATTCACCAACATACTTCCAACTTTCTAGAATAAATATTGAAACTTTATTTCAGAAAATAATAAAATGTAGTATAATTTGTAATTATCGAAAGACTCAAAAAAACTTGTAAGAACAGAGGCAACTGAGGAATTGCTCGGTCACTAGTGATTGTACGGTAAGTACAATAAAAAGAAATAAAAAGGCTCGCGGGAATAGACACTGGTCCAAGTGCACTAATTGTTTAAAAATATATATCTCAATATTTACAAATTGAACGTTTATTAAAAAATGGCAGAACAACGCGGTACACTCTGTATAACATATGCGTTATAATATACTTGATATTCTGCAGTTCTGTTTTCAGATTAATGCTATTATTCTGTTGTTTTATATTGATCATCTCTGATATTAATCTCTTATTGTAATTTCACTTAATATCCAAAATTTTGACATTTTCCCAAGCATTGACATCGTGAGTTGCATCCAGCCTTGTGTAACTGGTGTAGGAAAATTTATTCTCGATAGAGAACTTGGTTGTCTTCCTTGAAGATTGCAACAAATACATTCGCATTTTCCAATCATTTTTCGTATGTGTAAGAACACTAAGTATATAATTTTTGCGTCTACTATTACCTTTGAAGAAGATTAGAAGACGAACCGAAACGAAATTATATCATCATTTAACGATTATCGTTGTTCTTCCATCTTTTAATAAATTTACTTACAACTTATAAATATTGAGAGATATTTTTAAACAATTAGCACACTTGGATCATTCTCTCGAACCTTCTATCTCCTTTTATTGTACTTTTAAATTAGGGAATCGTAATATTCAAATTTTTTGTATGGTAATGGTTCTACTAATCATATTTCGTCAAACGATTTCACTAGTTACTTTTATTGTTACTTTATTTCTAACTACATAAAAGTTTAGTTCTAACTATAAGCCCTAGAAACAGAGATTAACAATCTGATTGGTTGTTTAAAAATCACGCGATCACAACACCTTTTTTCATTGTATCACAGTTCACACATATAGACTGACACTCTATGTATAGTATGTGGATCATGTGAGATTCTACACCAATATCCTTGTGAAAAAAAGATTATATGATATAGTGTTTACAGTATATTTAATTTCTTAAAATAAAATTTTTTCTGTGTCATATCTCACAAATTAAATATAAGTATATAATGTAGATTACAAACAATATTATTTTTTTATTATAATATAATTTTATCCTTAGAGTATTTACGATGATTCGTATCTTATTTCTTTTTTTCGAAATACACCTGACTAAATAATTCTTTTATCCTTTCCTTTTTTTTTAAATGTACTTCGTAAATATTTTTTAAAGATGTTAAAATATATATAAGAATTTATTCATAATTTTTGTATATTTCATAATTTTTGTAAAAATTATAGAAATTAATCCACACACAAACAACGCATCATGCAGAGTAAAAGAAAATTATATATATATATATACATTCAGCAGCAAAATTAGTCGAAATTACGATCATTCGACCTCTAGATAGGTCCGAAAGTCTATTAGACCTGATCTAATAAACATCGAATCGACATCGATCTGACATAAGTGAGGAATGAAAAGACAGTAATTTTACGGTAATAAATATCTTTATAATAAAAACGTTATTATAAATGTCTTTATCATAAATGTCTTTATGATAAAAACAAAAAAGTTTGAAAATTATAGTTTTGTTGTTGGCTTCTAACATCGACTAATTAACTATATTTACTTTATATATGTTTTATATGTATGTATAAAATAATCTTGGTTTGGATTACATGAACAAATAATGTGTTTTTAGAATTAGGCTTAGATACCTATATAAAAGATTAATTAGAAAATTTGCATGTACGTGCGTGCGATATTGATGTAGTAGTGTATAATGATACGTTAATAATACGTTCAGGTTATGGTAAATCCTACTGTGTGAATCCGTAATACAAATAGTTTTAGGATCTCCTGTTTTAAGTTCCACCTCTTGTAAACGTAATTAAAAACGGTACTTTTGCATGTACAACATTGTGCAATGGAGTATTGATTTTTTTTCCAGAAATTTACATAAGTTTATATTTTGTTTTTTTTTATAGCGTAAAATTGCTGTCGAATCGACATTAAGATAATAGTTTCTTCCCAGAAGGAACATATTTAAAAAAACGAAGACAGGAAGTGATACGGCAAACTTATCAAAGTTAAATAAGATTAATACTTTAAGAAGCTGAACAAGACATACATATGGATAATTCGAGAAGCTCAATTATTGTACCTAATAAGTAGAAAAAATTTTATGGTGACTGTAGAACACATACGCTAGCCTTTATAAACGACTATTTGATACGAAACTTGAGCGTTTGATAAAATGACGATGCAATCATTCGGCTCTGTTATGGATATAACTGGAGAATTAGATGAGATCGAGATATTAGTAGAATATCTTAATATGCGTCAAAAATGCATGAAGGATCTTCCCGAGCTCTTTTTTCTGCGGTATTTTCCTCAAACTAACAATAGTCCAAGAAACATGATTAGATATATGTTAAATAGATATATGAATATCACATGTCTGATTAACAAACATCCTACTGCCTTGATAGCATTTACATTTAAGTATCGCACGGAGGATGTACATCTTCATGCAGTTACAGTCAGTAATTGTATGCATTTTCACAATGATATTCTAATGATATGTTATATACAACATCTTTTAATTATATATAAACCCGTAAATAAAAGATCCAAAGTAATGGAGGCTATGATGATCTTAATGATAAACAAGTACAATATAGACGCTTATGCACTACATGAATCATCATCATTATACGATTCTACAATTACTTTTATGAACATATCGGCGTCTTTCTTGAGTATATATTATGATATACTTCATCATAATTTTGCGAATTTTTCTGATATTTCTAATTTGTTCCCTGATTTTAATCTACCTATAATGATCTATGCACCTTTGATTGTTTCGATTTTACCTAAGTTAAATGATCCTCCGCTTGCAATACTCATAGTTATATCTCTTTTAATGTATGAAATTTGTCAACCTCATATGTTTTCGAATATTTCATTAATTATATTCTATATGCGTACACTAACAAATTATCACGACTCGACGATTCCTAATGAGATGAAATTGCAATTATGCAGAAGATTCAACATTGTGATAGTGGAAGGAGATCAATTTAAATTTGCTCCCAGTTTTGCACAATATCGTCAGAAAGCTAAAGACATAATATCAGAAAAAATACCAAACGATCCAAACTTAAGAACTGTACTTTCTCTGATATAAACATGAGTTAAATTTCTTTCCTATTATTCTCTCGTACATACAAATTATTGTATTTATGACTGCATGTGTAATAAAATGTGCATATTATAATAAAATAAATTATGCAAAAAATTTATTAATTTCTAATTATTGAAAATTTTCATTATTTTCCGTAAAACGTTGTGTATTCCTGAGTTAAGAGATGATTTCAAGATCACTTAATGTAATTATTAATAAGGACTCTCTCTCTCTCTCTCTCTCTCTCTCTCTCTCTCTCTCACTGATCATATCAGTTTGCATTCTTTATGTTTAAAAAATGATTAACAATAAGTATGAAGAACTGTGATTATATTGTATTCAAATTTTATTGTTCTTTATTTATTATTTCATTTTATCACTGAAGATAATGGCTCAATGTAATCCAAAACATATGGAAAATTTAGAATTTATTAAGTACAGCTTGGTAATCTGTAGACTGATGAAATATTTGTTATAAGTGTATAAACTATGATACGAGCATGACAAGTTCATTTTTCTGCAGAATTTATGATAGTTCAAGACGCTTATTAAATATATGCTTAATAAATATATGAATATCACTGATTAACAAATATCCTAATGTCTTGATAGTATTTACGTTTTAAATACTGCAACGAAAGCACATGTTCAATGAAATTATACTCAGTAATCGTATGCAGTAGGTTTCATAATAATATTCTAATAACATGTTATACAATATCTTTCATTTACATTTAAATATCTAAATAAAAGATGCAATAAGGAGGCGAATATTGGTTTTAATGCTAAATGTAAATTTTTATTTATATATTATATATAAGCAAGAGTTAAAATATCTAAAAATATTTACTAGATCTTTTAATTTAGAAATATTTACAATTTTAATTTGATATTATTTAAGATCAATAAAACACATAAACTTCAGAGAAAATTATATTCAGTGCGACTTTTTGTTTTAATGAAGGAAGTATATATAAGTTGTACAGGTAAGATGGGGAAAAAATTGAGTAAAAAAAATACAGGGAACACTAGTATAAAATACCGATGCTTTATTTTTAATCGATTGCGATGCCGCGAATATGCATAAGGTATGTACACAGACGTCAGACCATTTTACATAGTACAATTCTCATCTATGCATTAAAAGAAGTAATTTACGTGCTAACTTTAAAAGTAACGCAATTATTAAATGTTTCGTTTTTCTCTGACTCGGTAAAAAGTACGGTAGATCAGATACAATATTCGATGAATATTTTGGGCGAAGTGTGTTTTGAGGTATATCAGTGTGGTATTTCCTATTGCGCTATTAATAATAAAAAAAAAACGAAGAAGAGACAAACAAAAAAATCATTCGACACTTGACAGATCAGTGAAGTTTCGTGAAAATATGTGGGAAAATGTACACGTATTTAACCGAGTTGTGTATGTGTATTTATGTCTACATGTTTATAATTATAAACGCAAAATGAATCACCGATTATGGAGTATGATTTCCATGCATGATTTACGCATACATGGACGTTATACTTTCTTACTTTATTGAGAAGCTCGATCTCGAGTTTTTTCCCAATCTTCTCGTCCTTATAAAAATAAAAAAAAGGAAACTTAATCTGCTGCTTCACTATCATTTTTATCTACATCGAACTCCATGATTAATTTTTTCACTCTTTATTTTTCATCACTATTCTCCTGTCCTCAATTCAACTTTTCGGAAATATCGCTAATCTCGTCAATTTTGGATCACGTCGTATTTTTTTCCAGTATCGTCATATTTTTACCAAATAAACAAATTATGGATCTTGTTTAAGTGAAGTTAATGAGATTAGTCGATAGAAAAAATGGATTGAATTACACAATGCTCCATAACTCGGTCTTTCTCTACAGCGTTATATCGCTTTTATATACATTTCGTTGCTTAAATGCTAAACACACGCATCAAACTCGTGTCCCGCATTTTTTCCTTCGTAATCAGACAATCCCACCGTCTCTCGTTAGGAACCTATGACGGATTACGCGAGATTACATCTCGGCTCGAGCGAAACTCGACGCGCAATAATAAATCTACGCGTATAGTAAACGAATATATCGTTTCTTAACACACTTTGCATTACATTAGTTACATTTATGTACATATATACGAACGCAATAGGAAGTAGAACGCTATCCCCATTGTTCTCTTAAATGTATAATTTCGCAATTAATAATCTTCAAATAATAATAATATTGATGAATTCTTTGATTTGAAAAAAGAAAACTCTCATTTTTGCAAAAATTCCAGAATGTTGCAATTTTTTATTCCCCCTTCTCTCCTTCATATGATTAAATAATTTGTATGTATACATATATGTAAGTATGTATGTTTTTTGTATGAGAAAAAAAGCTTATATGTATATATTCACACACACACACACACACACACACACACACACGCATACACATACACACACCATATATATATTTGTTACAAATATTTTTAAGCCAAAAAAATATCTTTTTGATACGAAAACAAGTAATCAAATATTCATGTGCAACAATACTTTACCAAAAAGAACTGAGTAAAAAAATTATACAATATATCTTTTTCAAATTGTATTATCTATTTTTACTTTACAATGGGAATAGATTTCTTCTTGCCAAATTAAAATCGATTAATTGCGTCCGTTCATGACGATGCTAACGTCAAATTCAGAGAAAGCTGCGCGTCGACGATGTTTGACGGTACTCATGCGCAGAGTACCAAAAACAAGAAGCAGGCGGAAGAAAAGGAAATGAAAAGAGTAAGATCGGCCATGCAGATCTCTCATGATATCTTTGTATTACTCGACTCCGGTTACATTGTACTAGGATTTGGTTAAATTGACGTTACACAACTAATTAGCTTTCTAATTAGCTTCGTGGCACGTTGGGCACTATCTATCCTCCAATCTCGAATTCACGCATGAACTCCAACGATCTCCATAGTCTTTTAGAGTCTCTATTCTCCTTTCGTCTCCGAATCGATTCATGCATTCACATGCATCCAGACAATCTAGATCAATTCGCGAATCGTCTGGAAATTATAGAACTGCGTACATGGATCTTATCGTCCACGTTTTTCGTGTCTCCGTTCAAGTCGACTCAATCGACTCGTCCAGTGAGAGACCTTATTATAGCTACACTATACATTCTGTTTTTCGCTCGCTTTTCTTCAATGTATTACAGTATAAGCATACGCACACCATTTGCGTTTCTGCTCGAGCCGACTCGCGACTCTCACATGGAGAACTGCACGACGTAGGATACGTAGGAGACGTAGAACAATTCTGTCCACGCGAAATCGAGCGATCTCAAAAGCTAAGAGTGTCGGAATGTCCCGTTCTCGAAACTCTCGCTCATGGACGCAATCGCGAAGATTTTCGCGGGCACAAAACGATGAAGCTCTCATTCGATCCCGGCTCCGTGAGATCTCCGAGACTCTCGTTAAGTACTAGCAACTCCAATTTTTTTGGATATCGATCTGTCTTTCATCGACACGCATAACAATCGCACGATAATCGTTGATTTCGTCACGTCGTTTCGAACAATATCTAGAATCGTAGAAAGTATCGCTGTGACGATATCGCGCGATCAGGATTATTTATATCGTGTAAAAATAATTTGAGAATTAAACGATCGTGCGACTTCGCCTCAGCGAAGTTATTTTTTTTACAGGAACCTAAAAGGTTTCGTTTATTCTTCTAAACGATATGCAGTCGCAGGGAGGAAACTGTTAAGACTTCGATTGCCTTCCATCGCAGTTTTCGACGAAATTTTTTTCAGGACATCAAATTGTAATCCATTTCTCAAAATATCGTTTACTTTTATCATCGCTTTTCCTTATTTTTTTCTTTTTTTCCCCTTAAACTATCTATAACACATTAATTCTGAAATCGTATATCTATCCTATCTATACGTATATACAGATGTTCAATACGTCCTCAAAAACGATGGACGTATCTTGAGATATATGTATCGTGAATTATAATATATCGATGACATTTTCTCGAAAGGGGGAGGAAGTCAATTTCTTTTTTTTGGTTTTTCGCTCGATCGTTTCTCTCTTATTAATTCTTCTCTCTCCTTCGTTTTCTTTCACTCTCGCCCCTTTCGCGCACGCACACATACACATACGCACACACACGCACATACACATACAGCAGTACACGGCGACACACGCATACATTTCGCGAATCACTCTTCTTACATTTTGCATTACGTTACACACACATACACACACGCACGCACACACACACATGCGGGAGGGGTTGACGCAACCCTTCTTAGGAACCGAGCGGGACAAGCGAACGGTCGTAATTCCTCAGGCATAAAGATTCGCGTCTCGCTCATCATTTGGATAAATCTTAGTCGGAGTGTGAAACTCTACAAAACTAGAAAGCAATCAGACCGTATCGCGCGATAAAAAATTCCAAGAGACTACAACCTGTTTCGCATTATACATCACAGATTTTGTTCGTTTTGCATTAGAAAAAAAAAACGAATACTTTGGCTATTAAAACATATCTGCACGTATTCGCGACCGCGCATGTTCTTTACATATCTCTTTTTTCCTACAAGAGTCTCGGTAGAAGTAAAAGAACAAAACGATTATCAGATAATTTCGGAAGTCATGCTTTTTTTGAGTAAATTGTATTATTCAACTCTAGGTTATTTATTTATTTAATTTACATTAAACGTCATATAATTCAATATCATAAGCAATACGGTCCAAATATTCCCTGTTTCCTATCGATTGCTTTTATCGTGTTATTCTCTTTGTTTTTCTCCCTTTCTCTTTCATCAGTTTACACATGTATATATAGATATATATATATTTTTTCGATATAATATATATATTCATTTATTCGTACGCCTATATGCCTATATATGTACAAAACGCTAAATGACTCTGGATATGACTAAGTGATTTTTTTTTCTTTTTAATGCTCGCACGCGGAGAACGAGTTCCCCTTCAACTTATATCATTATACTCTTTCGTCTTTTTTTTTTTAGTAGTTTCTTGTCTCATCACCTAAAAGTTAAGTGTATTTCTATTACGAAATTACAAATGCGTAAAGCGTATTGCATTGCCTTCCCCCAAACAGCACGCCTTCCTGATTTTTGCACTCTTCTCTCTTTTTCTTTCCTTATTTCTCTTCTTTTACGGGCGACACACGCGGATTCAAACACAAATGGATCTCTCTCGCTCAGTGGTCCTTAACCTTTTACATTTTTTTCGCATTATCTCGAGAATGTTTTTAATCGTATTTTAATTTTTTTTGTTTATTCTCATCCATTTTTCTGGTTGAAATTTCAAACAATGATTTCGCGATTAAAACAAACATTTGTTTAATCTCGAATCGATCGTTCTTGGATTGAAAATTAATTAGAAAAAAATGATGAACCAATTCTTCTTCGACTTGCCGATTTGTAGTTTGTTAATCTGGCAAAGTTGAAGCAATTGTGGAAAATAAACTTTTAAAATACGATTAAAGTGTGAAATATATATCACCGATAAACAATGAACGTATACGCCCAATAAATATATAATATATATAAGATAATATATAACCGAACGTAACTATGGAAAAAATTAAAAACTTTATCGTTTTAGTTGATCTAAAATATATTGGATTAGGGAAAAAGTCTCTTTTTATATATTATCTCGGTTTTTTACCGAGAAATCACAGAAGTTCTACACCGATGAAATAATGACTCTACCCGAAAAATGGCAAAAGGTCATCGATCAAAACGGCACATATTTAGTTTAATAAAAGATTTGTAAACAATTAAAAAATATGTTTCAATTATGCTATATGTAAAAGGATTTTTTCCCTAACCCAATAGTATAGTACATATGTAATTTTCAAAATAAATCCAAGAATGCAAACATTCTCTCTTGCATAGATACGTCCTGTCAATTTTATATCGAAATAAACTTATATTCATGATTCAAAATGTGCGTTCTACACGTATCCCCGGCTTACAATTTACGTCATAATTTTTAAACGCAATTAACGATTTATCAAGTTCAATCTCGAGATTCTTCGAATGAAGTTTTTTGCTCCGAATGACGATCAGCTGGTTCCGTGTTACATTTCGCTTCCAGAACATCCTGCCGTTCTTCCACAACTCTCCTCTTCTTCTCTAGTTGTTCGTCATCATCATCGTCGTTGTCCTCTTTCATTTCTTCCTCGCTGGAAGGTAACTTTTCCTCGGCTATCAGACTCACCGATGTGTCGGCCCCTACGGAGTGTCCCCCTACTGCGGTTTTCAAAAATGTACATCCCTGACGTCTGTTGGCGTGCCCGCCTTCTCGTGTTCCAGTATTTTCTCCTGACTCGTGTTGTTCTGGTCCCCCAGCGGCCTCTGCGGTACACTCGGGACTCCGGTGCTCATTGTCTGGTGTCCGCTTCCGTTTCCGGGGACTTCGGTGCTCACGTGAGCGGCCTGTGAGATCATCTCCTCGATTTGCTCTAGGCAGCCTTGCAAATAATCCTGGAACAAGGAAACAATTTCATAATATTGTAATCATGTCACTTATTCTATTATACTTTACTAACAAGGTTCTAATTATTCTAGAATTATATAATATGCACTTTTCATTTTAAATATCTTGTATATTTTAAATATATAAATAAAAAAAAACCTAAATGATTAAACGAATAAACCATTTTATATAATAGAATCATTTTATCATCCACGCTTCCTAAAAGCTTTTCTATTTAGTACAATTATTTTTGAATAAAAAAAAATTAAGAACATTTTTTTACTGATCGTCGATAATTCGTATTTTTTTTTAATCTCTCGTTTATTCTCGCGCGTCCAACATGAATCGTATCGTAGATCCAAATTCTAACTTTTAACTCATACGATGAAGCAGATTAAGATGTTACGCGTTAATCCTATGGGACTTAAAGGTCCAAAAGCAGTCTGTATAGCTTGAGGTCATGAATGAAAGTCCAAGTAAAGAAGACCGGATGCCGTCGAGGACGATATCTTCCTGGCTCTCTTGGGATCGAAACCGGCAGATGAGAACTGATCGTTGAAAATATTGCGCTTACGGGTCACAGACCCCATGCAGAGCTCCATTCATTCGCGCGGTTTGTTTGTGTTAAGCGTACATAGAGAAAGAAAAAAAAAGGAAGAAAGAAAGGAAAGGAAGGAGAAAAGGAAAGGGGAAAAGGAAAAGAGACTGAACGGCGACCTCGTCGCCATCGTCTTCGACGACGAGCATACGGGACCCGCAGTGTGCTCGGCGCAGACACTCCGGGTCCCCATTTTTTTCCTTCCCCGCAAACATATGCCCGACACCTGCTGTACCCTTCCCGCGCACTTCCCGTCGCGCTTTTTGCGTCCCGCGAGGTCTGTCTCAACCAGTCGAGACTTGCGAAGGGCAAGTTCCAGCGTTTCTTGCCGATTTTGTGTCTCTTCGACGAGTCCGAACGCCAGACGTCGGCGGCGCGCATCGCGACTTCCTCTCCTCACCCCCCGATTGTAAAACTTGACAATCTTTCATCGTTGCGCTCGTTTTTAAAGCGCGTAAAGCCTATTCTACAATTGCGAAGCGTAGTTGTAAATGGTTGTATATGTAGTTGTGAGAGCAACAATATTATTGCAAATTCTGTGCTGTATGGGAAAGGAGCACAATTCGTGATCTTCTTCGCTTTACTTTGCAACACACACACACACACACACACACACACAC